>JAVJIF010011615.1:0-126143 GCA_038442645.1 Agave tequilana
TCAGACTCCGAAATACTTTGAGCTGTTTTGATTGATGGTATGTGAAATGCGAACGTCGCCATAGTGGTTAAGTTCAGCTTCGCTTTCAATCCTGCTTCCGGATTGGTTTGCCGAGGAATCCTGTAGATTCGCGATTCTGGGTAGCTACGCGTTTGGGTGGCTTCGCGTCTGGGTAACTTCACATTAACTCAGTGTTTGGAACGACGTTCCTTTCCCGAGGCTAAATGCTTTTGGCGAGTTACGAGAGGGATTGCTCCCTTTTCTGAGGTTGGAATAACTTCTCTTGCATTTAAGGAGGGAGACCATTCCCTTTCTCGAGGCTAAGCATTTAAATGCTTTAACTTCGCCCGTGCTCCTAAGCTTGAAGCGTCAGCGGCGTGGTCAGGCCATGAGGTCTATAAATAGGACACTTGGAGTCCTTTTTAGAAAAACATACTTTTCTCTTTCTGAAAGGTCTGTTTATGATATCTCCTCATTGCCCAGGAAAGGCGACTCAGATCTCTGGAATAGTGGGGGCACCCACTCTGGTCACTAACCGGCCAAGAGCTGGTGAGTCTCGGTCATCCGGTGACTTTCAGGGAGTTCATCTCCCTTAGCTTTACCAGCTATCTTAGGGATTAAATTCCTTGATCTTTGCATTCGGCTGACTTCTAGAAAAGGGTTTCAGCCCTATTTTTTAGCTTCTCAGCGAAGCTAGCATTCTCGCTTTTTTTCATACAGGGTCGCTGCCTTGACCTGTCAAGTCTGCTCGTTAAATTTGCCATGCAGGTAAGGCTTAGGACTATTTGACCTCTTCAAGGTTGAGCCGGTTGATTAGTCTCTAATTTTGTATAATTTTCATCACATTCTCATATTTATTTCATATAAAATTTTGCTAATAAAATCTTGCTTGCTTGATCCTAGGCCATGGTGTGCAAATGAAGAAGAAGACCTAAATCACCATTTAATTGGTGACTAAAAGCCTACCAAGTAGCCATTGACTTTAGCGTAAAGATTTTGTCAGCCCAGGGTATCAAATCGCAAATCCAGAAGATCAAAGCATCAGAAGACAGTCTGGGCGACGCGCCACCCGAAGCCAGGCGCGCGCCGCCCTGGCAGGGCCGCGTTTCCGCGGCCTTTGGGCGCGCGTGCACCTGCGCTTTAGACCACGTGCCGTTCACGTGCCCCTTTCCCCTGTGCCTATAAATACCCCCAGGGGTCTTCAGTTTGAGCAGATCCAGAGCTTTAGCAAGTTTTTGTAATCTTGTTTTTAGGTTTGTAGTTGTTGTTGTTCTTCTAGTTGTTGTTTTAGCCATTAGAATGAAAGAGAGAGTGTGTGTAAGTGTTGTATTTGAAGGGTGACAAGCTAATACAAGTACTACTTCTCTTCCTTCTTTCAATTTACTTGTGCTTTCCTTTGCTTTTACTTCATTGTTGTAGTATAAACTCATTGCTCTTTACTTCTTCCTTTGTTGTTTCATGTTGTAGTGTAACTCCTTCCTCTCCGCTTCTTTCCTTTGTTGTTCCTTTTACTTTTATGGCTAACTAACTTTTCTATAGTATGGCTAACTAACTAATAACCCACTAATCTCTTACTACTTGATTGATAACCCGCATGAGTCAATAGTGTCAAACAAGCCTTGTGCAAATGAAAGTTATGGCATCTTAAGATGAGGGTTCTAACTCTAAATTACCTACAAGTATTTGCCTTCGTATATTTCATACTTAAATGGTTTTTTGATGATTTATGGGTTTTGTACTTTGTTTGTTGTTGTAAGTTAGAGACTTTCTTTTAACTTTGCCGATACCATTAGTGCACTCGTGTCTTCCCGTATTCTCGCCTTCTATTGGATCTTGATATGGGAATGTCTGAGTTTTTACCTTGTAAAGCAAAGTTATAGGAAGAACTTTCACTCGATTTTCACGTGAATAGTTCCAATGCACAAGGGTTGTGTTCGCCTATGATCCATCGTGAGGCTATCTTCCAAAAGTTAGAAATTAGTGGGAGCACTTAGTAGAAAGTTAGCCATGCATTTTCACAACTAAGAAAAAGATCCACTTTTACAAACCACTAAAACAATTTTCTAACAATTCTTAAAAACAACTTGTTTTCACTTTTCAATTCTTTATTTGGAAACAAGAACTCTCTTTCTTCTTGAACTTTGAAGCCGCATCAAGCTTCCATCGCTCTCCCTCCTTGTGGATACGACCCGTATAGCCACTTCGCTACTACGAAAGAATCGCAAAAGCAGTAACATCAACCCACACTTCCTTCTCTTATTTTAGTGCTTACTTTTTGCCGATCACCGGTCTTGCCATATAGGTGGGTCAAGATTGCGTCCCTCTGGGCCAGTCTGGCCCAGCCATATAAGCGAGGCTAGGACTTGGCTCATGCTGAGCTAGCCCACATTACTGTGCGAACGAGGCTATCCTCTACATAACTGAAATCCATCCTTAAAGCACAACTGGATCGGATATGAATTGCTTCGCCCGAAGAATTTGACTTAGCATTTCATCGTTGCAGTTTTCTTTTGATTTAACACTAACTTGTTTCCAGTTTGTATTGCAGAGAACTGTGCTCACCAGTATTTTGTCTTGATGAAAGAGACTAGAAACCTGCTTCTTAATTTTCAAGTTGAAGCTTTGACCATAAGCAGGAGGAACATACTGGACAGCTGATATGCATTCCAAAAGAGGTTGGTAGTTGCTTATCCAAGATGATCCACTTCGGGAAGGGGTTGGTAGTCGCTTATCCGAGATGATCTACTTCGGGAAAGCGAGCGTCACCTATAAGGTCTCGAATCCTTCCTTTGCCAATTTTAATCAAAGAAGATCCGGCTTTCTGGTGGCAACCAGTCCTTTGCCAATTTCATCAAAGAAGATCCAGCTTCTTGATGGTAAAATCTGCCATTAAGCGAAGGATTACGGCCTTGTGCAGGAGGAAGACCTTTCGTGTCCAATTGAGATGGTTCATCACCCCGGAAGTAGATAAAATGATTTGTCTGCCTTTGGAGCAATGATTCTGTTGTATGAAAGACGATCTTGATGTAGTATCAATGTATCTTCCCTTCTGCATCAATAAAAATGTTACTTTCTGCTTGTCTACTTTGTTTCTTTCCCTTTTGATTCGAGAACACCTGGAGTGGACTAGGTTAGGTAAAACTTCCAGCGAAGTTAGAGACAGACTCCTAACTAAGTTAGGAACAAGTCTCTGGCGAAGCTAGCACAGAATTTTCGTGAAGTTAGAGATGACTTTTAGCAGAGCTAAGGCACGTTCCTCAGCGAAGTTACTCAAGCGTCGCGCGAGGTCAACGCTGAACTTACAACGGAGTTAGTCCCTGGCGGGGCTGAAGCAGGGCTTCTCGGGAAGGCGCTTAGGCGTCATTTCAAATTAATTTAAAACGGCCGCCTGCGCTCCTTTCGAGGAGGCAAGATTTAGGCAATCTTAGGCCTATAAAAACGCAATTGGGCTAAAAGAGAAGGGATTTCTTCTCTTTGAATTTTCAGAAAAAACACCAATCTCTTCTTCTTCTTTCTTCTTCGTTTGACACTTTAAGAACTTTTCAGTTCTTCCATGGCCCCCAAAAGACGAGCAGGTAAAGAGGCAGCGACCTCTGCGACTGAGGGGCCTCCTCCTCCTCCGGTCATTGAGCGCCCTATTGCGGGTAGGGATTTTTCCCTTTTACTCAGAGATTTTCATCTCTTTCGAAGCCAATTTCTGGCTATCTCATGATGAATCTAGAATGATTCATTGTGATCCAGTGATCTCAGGGAGTTCAACTCCCTTAATTTTCTTTGCTGACTTCTTAGGGGATTTAATTCCCCTTAATTTCCTCACTTGAAAATTAGGAACCGAATGGTTTCTTCTCCAAGCTTCTGTGCGAAGCCAACCCTTAGGCGGTTCACATTCTGTTAAATAGCAGGATGTGAAGCTGGCCTTGGAAGCGTAGCTGGAAAAGGACTTTAAAGCCCTTAAAATGATTTTAGGCAACAGTGCCCTTCTGGCGAAGTTAGCCCTTGAGGGCTTCTTCGCATTCTGTTCGGCGATAGGCTGTCAGGCGAAGCTTTCAGAGCGAAGCTAACACTTAGATATTTTCTGCATTTTGCCCTCGTGCAGAGTGTGGAGCTAAGCGGGGGTTGCGAAGCTGAGCTTCGGGGCGAAGTTAATGCTAGGCTAGCTTCGCTCGGAGAGCGGAGGTATATCTCAGCAAAAATTATATTCTTGCTTTAGCTTTCTTTAGCAAATGAATTAATATGATTTCTTCTTACTTTTGTAATGCACTATACTTCGGGTCCTCTGAACTGTCTCTTTGGAACAGCCAGGGGGCTGGACGGCAATGTTAGCCTGCAGTTCCAATGGCAGGCTTCATTATTCAGTGAGCGAAGTGCTCCCGGTCGGGATGCACTTATCTATGCCGGAGATCAGCGTATCAAGAGGAGCATCTTAACCACTGCTCCCCTTAAAGATTCTGACCGAAAAATCTATCGGAAGCCCGGCTTCATGTTAACGAATGCAGCGCCAGATACTGATTATCAGCTGCTAGCCGGAGAGAGGTAGTGGATTTTCAATCTGGATGGCGAGAAGTATTATCTCCCATCTAGCAAGTGTCATTTTCCACTGTCTTTCTTCCAGTGCGTGACGAAGGTTCAGAAGATACAGTGGCAAGTGACTCGGACTACTGACTCCGTTCACGTAGGAAAGTTGATAGCTTTGCCTCCTGGTTACACAAAGGCGGGTCCTCCTCGTTGTATATTAGGTCTCCACCCTGGGAACATTCTCTTGGACATTCCAGTGGGAGAAAATCCCGCGGTGGCTCAGACTTTTGAAAATCAGTTCTTCAAAGCTCGTGGTAATTATCTAGCCACTAATTTCAGGACCCCTGGGTGGATTCACCCTCCCAAGGCATGGTGGAGGGACTTGACCTTATATGTCTTGGCCCATTTTGAAGAGGACCTAGAGAGATTGGGACTTTATGAGGCTGTCAGGGAAACCTGTTACGGCATCCAGATGAGCGTAGCGAACTTCTACGCCATCTTTGAGTTATACTGCCCGGCTACAGGGACTTTCTTCACCCCTGTAGGCGAATTGGGCATGGCTTTGCATGAGATGTGGGAAGTCTCTGCTCTGCCCTTGGGAGCTCTCCCATATGAAGAATATTTCCTGTGTGAGGCGGAACTGGTGCTTTTGGAGAGGCAGGAGTCCGCCTTATTTAAGACTTACCGGGAGTTGATGTGCCACCTCTACATCTGCTCGAGTATGCATGGGAGACATAAGGGAGCTTCATGCAATTCGAAGAGCTGGGAGAATTATTTGTTCCCCAACCTGGAAGATGCTCCTGAGGTAGCTCACTGCGGGGTTACAGAAGAGGACATTTTTCGAAGGATGCAAGAACACTCCCAAGGGGATATGATTTTGGAAGAGGATGATGGACCTTACGAGAAAGGTGATATTCTCTGGAGTTTCCATCCTCAGGCCCGTCGACCGCTGTCTCGGAAGACACTTTTGGCCAGGTTTTTATCGATTTGGCTGAATAGATGCGTGGTGCCATCTCCCTCTAGTGGCGTCATCCTTCCGACTGTCTTATTGCCGGCCGTTCGTCTAGTCCACGGTCGTTCCCTTGGACTTTCTCCCGGCAATGGTGTGCTGTATTCAGCGGGGCCTTTGTGCATTGACGGAGGCTTTCTGTAGGCCACCAGTAACGAAGAAGGGCAAAGGCACTATCCTGCCTTGCGACGGACCAAACCCCAGGATCGGTTTGCCATACATTATTTGATGGCATGGTTCGCCCTTCACTGCCCTTCCATTATCCAAGCCGGTGAGGAACCACCAGAACGCGTCCGGATGGCGCTTCTCTGTCGATTCGAAGGGTGTTCATGGTTAATGACTTATGTGGCCGCGGTTCACAAGCTACTGAGCCGGTATGACGTTTACAGTCCTTTTCGCTGCTTTCCTTACATCTGCGGTGCAGGCTATGGTGAAGAATTTAAGGATGTAGGAGATGGGCAAACGTCGCTAAGTCGGGGAGTTTTTGAGTGGCTGGTTAGCGTCCGGCCATCCCATCTGGTGTACAAGAGTGGGGATACCTGCTACTTGGAACCCTATGTCCCGAGTCGGTTTGCTCGTCAGTCCAGGTATGACCAACTGTACGTAGGTAACCCAAACACCAATCTGGCCTTTATGCGGAGCCTCATTGTGGTGCTCGTGGCTGGCGGTTCTACATCACTGGCTGTACTGAGGCGCGGCTGTGCATGCCGCTGAGGACTCTGAATCTTCAGATAACTTTTGGGTTCTGTTAGTGGTACAGAACTTCGAACTCCACACCAACCGGGTTTTCTATTAACTCTTTTGGCGTGAAGTTAATCTCTCGGCGGCTGAAGCAGAAAGTCACTGAGTGAGGTGAGAGCAGGAGGGTCCGCGTGCCAGGCCTCAGGGAATTCGTCGCCACTGCTGATAGTGAGGCTTCGGATGCAGAGAGTCCCGTTTTGAGGGAAATACAGGTGCTGAGGTTCCAACTGATGCTCCTGGTAGGGTAGGCACGACCCCCATGGAACATGTTGATGTAGAAGAAGTGGAGGAAGAAGATCCCGACATCCACTTCAAGCGAAAGCGGAAGGTGGATCTCGTATGAAGAGGGTAGTAAAGAGGCCTCGTCGCTACACTTCCACCATTATTTCAGAGGGTGAGTCAACCGTGGCGCCTTCTCCTCCTGCTCCATTAGTCATTAGGCTGTCGGCTCCGAGGCAGACCGTTGATAAAGCTGTTCCTAACCTGAGTAGAACCAGCCCTGTTCTTGTAACATATTCTTATATATTCATACAGCTCATTGTTTATTCTATGATTCAGGAACTGAGACGGTAAGAGACCCAAGAGCCGAGGCTGTAGGAGAACAGGGGGAGTATTATAATCCCCTGTTCACTTATAGAGAGGGTGACGAGGCTAGCTACTTTGTCGTCTCAGAAGAATCTGGAAGTGATGCAGCCGACGTAGGTCCTTCGGGTGCTGGGACCTCAAAAGGAAGTCCCATGGCCTCTAGCTCTTTAGGTTGGACCACAGAGGGTTCAATGAGTGAAGGTGGGCCGGCCGTCCATGTTGATTCTGCCAAAGATTTTCCTATGAAGCCTAAGGGGACTGATGCCGTCGTCGTCGAGGAATTTGAGATAGAGACTGCGGTCAAGGCAGTTGAGGCGATACCACCTGTTGGAAACATTTTGATTTTTCGTGAGTAATTTTCTCTTGATGTTCATTACGTCTTGCTAAATCAAAGTTTTACCACAGGTGTCCGTCCTTGGGCGTATTGACTTCAAGGGAGCTAGCCAATCCTATTGAGGGGATCAGGGGTGATGCGAGTACTTCGACCGTGGCGGATGCTGCTGAGTTGGATGCCTTGTATCACGGCCTGCCCTTCTATCAACCTGAACGGCAAGTGCCCTTAAAGAGACCGAGGGGACAGTGGTTACGGAACCAATCTCACTTCCAACTACGTGGGTAAGTGAACTGCCAGTGTTTCGCCAGCGCTGCCTATCCTGCCAATTGCGAAGCTGAAGGTGATTGTCAATCCTACTTCTCCAACATTGGTTGTTAAGCCAACTCTTCCGAAAGTAGTTACCAGTCCTACATAGATTGTAGCTAGTATACTGGTTTCAATAAGGACTCCTCCGAGATCACTGGCGATCCCTCATATTGCTCTAGCCAGTGCTTCTGCCATCCCTTCCACAGTTATGTCAGTGAAACCGGTGGAAGCTTTACTTTAGGGGCCACTCGTTCCCCGAGAGTAGTTGAAGCCGAGAATAAATTTGTGGCTGAGCCAGTTGACAGCTTTATAAGGGCTTGAAGCCATCAATTGCTTTGGTCTTGAAGGCTCGACTACCTCATTTTCCGCTTTGAAGGTGGTCCTTTCTCGAAGTATTGACAGCTTTCAAGACTTTGGAGGGGATGACCGGTAGCCACATTGGAGCTTTGGTGGACAGGCCTGAGAGGGATGTGGGCGAATGGCGCCATCTCTGCCATTCAGATCTAGAGTCTTCAGTTAATGACCAGCTTGCACACCTCGCTGCTCAAATGCATGAAGCTCATCTTGCCGCTCAAGAAGCACCTAAGGCAATTTCTTCCGACCTGAAATCCTTGGAGATAAGGAAAGCAGAACTTGGGGATGCCATAGATGCTTCAACAGCGCTCTTCTCGATGCTGAGGATAAAATCGAAAAGGCCAATGAAATGATCAAGAAAGCTAATCTTCTTTTGTCCAAGGCTGAACCGGTGCGTCTTGAGGAGATGACACGGTAGAGCAGCTTAAGGCTCAGAATGATGAAGTCCCACAAAAAGATCTGACACAGAGGGCAACTTTGGTTGAAATTGAGGCTCGCCTGTTCCAGACGACGAGCTTTAACGAGACCGAGTTGAGTTCGCTGACACTTATCAGAGCTGTTGAGGAGAGGAAGAATAGGCTGGCCACTCTTGAAGAACGGATCAAGTCCTACGAGGCACCCTCGTAGCTTGTAATCTGTGCATTCATGTATCCCTCTTTTTAGAATCAATAAAAAGTAATTTTATTTGACTCCGTATTTCCAACTTTCAAGTTGATCACCATTCTCAAACTGAAACGGAATAACGGTATAACTAATCTAATCAGTGGTGATAAACTGATAGGGTTAGTTACACATTTGAGAAATGATTTGACAAAGAAATAGTTCTTACTGGACTGAAAGATGAAACTTGGCTATCTGTCAGTTCAGAGGTGATGAACTGGACATGACCGATTGAGAAGCCACCAAGCTTAGGATTTTGTCATTCAGAGGTGACGAACTGGATATGATGACAAAGAAATAGTCCCTACTGGACTGAAAGATGAGACTTGGCTATCTGTTGGTTCAGAGGTAGCATGGACATAACCGATTGAGAAGCTATCAAGCTCAGGATTTTGTCATTCAGAGGTGACGAACTGGACATGATGACAAAGAAATAGTCCCTACTGGATTGAAAGATGAGACTTGTGAAAATCACCTAGAGGGGGGTGAATAGGTGATAATGCTAATCAATGGACAAATTATAAATAAAGATTTAACAATCACCCAACAAGATTCACAAGATGAATGAAAGCAAGTAAATATAGCAATGATGATGATAAGCAAGTAAAGTAAAGTAAGGAGTGCAAGAATGTAAACCAAACGCAAACACAAGGATATGTTATCGAGGTTCGAGCACCCAGCTCTACTCCCCGCCTTCCCCAGAAGGATTCTAGCTACTTCACTATCACAAAGACAGTTACACAATAACCGCAGTACCCAACTCCACAGGAGTACCCGGTAACACAATCTCAAGTACAAGTAATCTCTGGGTAGTCAAAAGACCACAAACTCTCTCTTGCAAAAATTCTCTTTCCTTTCAAAAGGCCTTAGAGAACAATGAGTAGGAATGAAGCTCTTGTTGTAAGTGAAGAAAGAAAATTAAATCAGAGAGTATTTCAAAAACACTTCAGAAAATGAGAGAGAATTTCAGCACAAAAACCAAGAAACAAAGCTCTTTTGAATGCCTTAAACTTTTGAATTTTTCTTATAATAATTGTTGTAAACAAACTCTCCCCAAACACCCCTATTTATAGGAGAGGGCTAGGGTTAAGGGATAAAACATAATTAGGATTAATCAGAGAGTATTAGGTTTGAATTATATCCCTTAAACCAATTTTAAACACAAAAAGACAAAATATAAAACAGCCCAGAAAATAGCCGTTTACTGTTCAACGGCTAGTCCGGTCGACCGGTCCGGTCGACCGCCTATACAAAAAATAGAGCCGTTGCAGGCATACGGTCGACCGCCCGGTCGACCCAACAAACCCGAGAGCAAAGCCACAACAGTCAGGTCGACCGCCCGGTCGACCGGCAAACATGCACACTGATACGTGCATCTGCCAGAACCTCGGTCGATTTGTCCGGTCGACCGGACAAGACTGACACAGGCACGGTCGACTGGTGCGGTCGACCGGCTCAGGCCAAAAATCATTTTTCAGACAAAATTTTGAGGAGATAAAAAATTTTATCAGAAGATGTTTCAAATAGTAATTAGTTTAAAACATAAGTATGGATATATAGGCAGAGGATTTGTATCAAACAATTTTTTGTAAAATTTATATGAAATAAACTTAGAAATAGGATGTGCACAAAAACGTGTGTGTTAGAGCTTCAAACCTATTCATCATTCTTTAACAAAACTCTAAACCTATAAAACTAAAAACAAATCTTGTTGAGCAATCTTCAAGTCTTGAGCCATGCTATGCCTTGTTAGAGCCCCTTCTCTATATTCCTTCCTTGATATGCAATATGCCCTTTTTTTGCTTCATGAAACCTAGAAGTTGTTGCAATAGCTAAGCAATGGCCTCCAAAAGTGGTACTAACCTGAAACTTATCTTAAACAAACTCATTAGTACCAAATAACACTAATTTGGTTTGTCATCATCAAAACTCAATAAATGGAGAGTGTAACCTTTTGGGCCAACAATCTCCCCCTTTTGATGATGACAAAACAAATAGGCTACAAGATAAAAATACAGGGGAGGAGAAAACTCCCCCTCAAATTATGCTATATAAAGAAAACATTTAAACTCAAAACACAAGAATTCTCAAAACACAAGAATTCGTTGAAAACATAAAAACATTTATGCTCTTGATACCAATTTAAACCAATTGAAACAATAATGAAAATCACATGTTATTTTCTTGATACTAACAATTCTTGATACTAACAAAACACAAGAATTCTCAAAACGCATGAAAACAAAACAAGACAACAAAAACATATATAAACTCATATAAACTCATATGGAATCAAGACCATATAAATTTATTTTTATCATGCACTAACTTATTCTCCCCCTTTTGTCATACATCAAAAAGGGTTAGGAATCACATGTTTAATCAATAATACAAACATTAAGTTCTCCACAAATAAACGAAAATCTAGCAAAATCAAGAGGTTTAGTGAAAATATCGGCTAGTTGTAAATCCGTAGAAACATAATCAATATCTATATCTCCTTTCTCAAATGATCTCTAAGAAAGTGATATCTAATCTCAATGTGCTTGGTCTTACTATGTTGATTTGCATTCTTAGTCATGTGTATAGTACTAGTATTATCACAAAATATTTTTATATGATCAAAATGCAAATCAAAATCAAGGAGAGTATGTTTCATCCAAAGGACTTGTGCACAACAAGCCCCCGCGGCAACATACTCCGCCTCGGCGGTTGAGAGTGCTACGGAATTTTGTTTCCTAGAGGACCATGAAACAAGACAATTACCAAGAAATTGACATGTCCCACTAGTACTCTTTCTATCAACTCTACAACCCGCATAGTCGGCATCCGAATAACTCGTCATTGAGAAATCTCCGATTTTCGGATACCATAGACCCATCCCAATAGTGCCCTTAATATAACGAATAATGCGTTTTACCGCAATAAGATGGGACTCTTTAGGACACGATTGAAATCTAGCACAAAGACACACACTAAACATGATATCCGGCCTACTTGCCGTTAAATATAAAAGACTTCCTATCATGCTTCTATATAATTTAATATCAACATCTTTACCTTGGTCATCTTTATCAAGCTTGGTTGTAGTTGCCATGGGAGTGTTGCAAGTCTTTGAGCCTTCAAGTCCAAACTTCTTTACGAGTTCCTTTGCGTACTTGGCTTGACTTATGAACGTCCCGTTTTGCAATTGCTTGATTTGGAGTCCAAGGAAGAAATTGAGCTCACCCATTGAAGACATTTCAAATTCAAGTTGCATGACCTTTTCAAAATCCTTGCATAAAAGTTCATTAGTAGAACCAAAAATTATATCATCTACATAAATTTGCACAATTAATATATCATTATCAACATGCTTAGTAAATAGAGTTGTGTCTACTTTGCCTTTTGTTAGCCCAAAGGCCTATCACTCTAGTTTTGATGATGATCAACTCATGTAGTTATAGTACTAATGATCTTGTTTAATTAGTGACAGATTCTTTATCAAGATCTTAGTAGGTGCAAAGCTCAACAAAGGATATATTGTCAAGATTTAGAGCTTGCATGATGTGATCCAAGGAGCTTTTGGATCAAGCTTGGACCAAGTCAAGAAGATGAGAAGCCTTCAAGGGAAGACTTCAAGGAGTTGAAGACTTGTGTCTAGGTATAAGATTTTTATTTGTTTTAGATAAAATGTAAAGGATAGAATAGTGGTGGATTGCTCAAGTCTATATCACACACACACTCTTGATAGAACTCTTGATAGAATGATTTTCATAAAAGATTTTCCTAGTTAAGAAAAGATTTTCATTTGTGATAAAATACAATTTGGTTTTGGTATTCATGTTAACATATCTTATATCCAAAACCATGTTTAGAGCCTTATGTCAAAAACTAGATATTCATCTTATTTGTGTAGTGGATCATATCCATACACACTATGCTTTAAAAGTATATCTTGTTTTTGTATTTGATGAGATTTTCCTTATGACAAAATATCTACTTTGGGTTTTGGTAATTTCTTATATACATATCTTTCAAAACCAAGTTTAGTGCTTTATGTCAAAAACTAGATATTTCATCTTGATTGTGTGGTGGATCATATCCATACACACTTTGCTTTATAAGTTCAAAATATCTTGTTTTTGTATTTTGTGAAGTTATGGAAAAACAAGTTTTAGAAAAACATATTTTTATAAAAACAGTTTTTATTTTGATTGAAACTATTTTTCTGGATTTACTGTGAATTTCTGGGATTTTATTAAGCCAAAAGACCAATCCTTAATCCCTATTTTCTGGTTCTGCCAGTTCTGATTTTTCAGAACTGACAGAGGCCGGTCGACCGGGTCGGTCGACCGGACGTGCACGACGTGCACGCCAGTGTGCACTGGAGAACGGTCGACCGGGCCGGTCGACCGCTTCAGAGAGCTTTGCTCTCGGGAAACATCGGTCGACCGGGCCGGTCGACCGACAGAGAGTTTACTCTCTTTTCCAGTTGCGCGGTCGACCGGGCCGGTCGACCGGAGGCTGCAACGGTCGGATTTTTGACCGTTGCCGGTCGACCGGACCGGTCGACCGGTAGCTCTGACAGAACCCAACGGCTCTATTTTCTGTCAGCCTATAAAGGGGGTCTTGTCAACTGTTTTTGGTAGAAGATTTTGAGGACTTCTTGAGCCAGTTTTTCCAAGTGATTTCAGAAGTTTTCTCCACAAAATAGAGTGCCAATATTCCTATCAAAAGGGATTTTATCAAGAGAGTATTTATTGTGATTTCTTGAGTTTTCCATCAAAGCCTTCTTTCTTTGTTTTTCTCACACTACACTTGAGCTTCCATTGTATATCTATCCTATAGGGAGAGTGTTGTAGTGAGTTGTAATTGGTGATCAAGTGTTAGATCACCAAAGAGATTTCCTTTGTATTTGAGGAGACGGGCAAGTGTGCTCGTTGGTGGTTAGAGTTCGGTTGTGAACTCTTGGTGGTTTGAGGTGCGGCCTCGGCGAGTCGGGGACTTGCGTGTGTAAGGGACTTTGGAGTCCGAGAGCTTGTAGGTGTTGCGGCACCGAGGAGAGATCCGGTGGGATCTTACATAGTGGAAATCCTTCGTGTGTCGAAGGCGGGGATGTAGAGCAAGTGTGCTCGAACCTCGAAACAAACCCTTTGTGTTTGCGATTGCTCACTCTTGCTCTCTTACTCTTTTTGTCTCTATTTTATATCTTGCATTCAATTATTGTCTATCTTATATGCTTGATATACCCTGTGCTTAATTGTTATATAATTGCTTGGGATTGATTGTCTAACACTTGTATTCAACCAAGAGAGCCAACGCGGCACCTCAACCCATTCAAGGGGAATCTAGAGGAGTTTGTCCAGAGCCTCGCAAGGGGAATTCGGCAACACTCTTGTGTTATACATAAGTGTTTAATTAAAAGAAGTTTTATTTGGTCATCTTAGTTTTAATTCCGCATTAATTGTTCATAAGTGACCATTAGATTAGCCATCACCTATTCACCCCCCTCTAGGTGATCTTACAATTGGTATCAGAGCTAGTGCTCTTGATATTGGGTCTAACAACCTAAGAGTTAAAGATCTCCTTTAGGCTAATCACAATATTTTGTACACACACAATGGACTTCATGTCACCACCCACCTTTGACATTCTTAACATCCAAATTTGGAAGGTTAAGATGTCTTTGTTCCTCAAAGGACTTGGCTTAGTGTATATCTTGCCACAACTAATAAAGAATATTGCTTAAATGGTAAGAACATTGAGGCTAATACAAAAGCCCTACATGCTTTAAGATCTACCCTAAATGATGTTATTTATCTAGGGTTGCTAATCTTGATTTGGCTTTTGTAGTTTGGAATACCTTGATCTCCCTTGGCGAAAATGAACAATATTATGCGGGGAGCGATTCGGACGTTGGGAGCGACACCTCCAACGTATGCTACATGGTCCAAGGGGATAACCCCCTTGAGGTAAACACCGAATCCGATGATGAGGATGTAGACATGTCATATGATGAGCTTGCTACCTTTTGTCATCTTGTGCTTGAAAAATATGACATGATTAAAAAGAAAAATAAAAATTTGAAAAAGGAACTTGATTGCATGCATGTAGAACATGACTCTTTTAGAAGTAACATTGCATGTTTAGAAAAAGATAATAAAATTTTGAAAAAGAATTTTGATGCCATGCTTAATGATAAAGATTCTTTAGAAAACAAAATGGCATGCTTAGAAAAAGAAAATGAAGACTTGAAAATGAGAATATTTCCTTAATGTCTAAATTGAATGTTTTATGTGAAGGAAATATGATTTTGAAAAATAGATTGATTTGGTGGAAAAACAAAAGGAAGATGTTTTTCAAGAAAATAAATCTTTGAAAAGAAAAATTTGTGAAAAAGAAAAGGATTTGTTTCACAAAAGAAAAGGAAAAATGATCATATATCTCATCATGCTTCTCATGCTCACATTGATCAAAATGAGATTAAAAATTTGAAAAATAAAATTGATAATTTGAGCTCTAATTTGAGCTCATGTGCATTCAATCATACTAGATTGGAATCCTTGTTTCAAAAAAAACAAGTTCCTCATACTCATGCACATCATCATCATGACCATGCTTATGATGCACATCATGCTCACACTCCCACTCATAAGTATGCTAAGGTGTACACATGTACACATTGTGGCCGCAAAGGCCATCTAAGAAAATTTTGTTATGAAAGGTAAATGTTCTTATTTTTGATAAAAATAAAAATGCTTGGGTTCCTTACAAGACTAACCCCATAGGACCCAAGAAAATATGGGTACCAAAATCCCACCTTGTGTATTTGATGTAGGTGAGGAATCTCTCAAAACGTGAGAGATTTGGTGCCTTGATGGTGGGGGTGCATTTGAACTAAAATGACACATACTTGGAGCACCGCTATCAAGAAATTTTGGTGGGTCAACCACCATGCTTGGAGCTTTGGAGTTGGTAACAACCTCTAAACTCCTAATTTTATGTACATGCTTTTAATTTCATATGTCATATAGCATGTTCATGATTTTATTGATTTGTGCTTCTTGTGGCATTTACATGCTTAAATGTAGAATGTGTCAAAACTTGCATTTATACATATATGTATAGTGAACTACAATTGACTCATACATATTTGAACTTCATGCTCATTTGTATCCACTATATGCATGTGTATAGGCTAGTTTTGATGATTCGGTCATTATACTTGTTATGCCTATCTTTGATCTTACCTCATGTATATGTGTGTTTAATTCAAATCTAATAAATATACATGTATACCCGTGAGTCTCTAGCTTTCATGCAAATATTTGATAGACTTTTTTACAATTTTGGGATATGTATGTGTATTGTTAGATTTGTATAATTCATACATATACCATGAAGATTGTAGTTTTTAATAAAAATGATTTTGTGTTGATTTGATAACAATGATTTCTATGTGATTTGAGCTTCAATGACAACTTTCATGAAAATACTATTACATAACCTTTGAACACTCATCTTTTATTCAAAAATATATTTATGAGCTTTATGGACTATGAGTGCTTGGATTTTTATGTACTTAGTCTCATTCATGAAAAACATATGATTTGACATATTTGAAGGATCTTTAACTAGTTTTCAAAAACAATTTATACTAGTTATGTATTCTTCAAATAGTTTTTGAGATTGTCACATGATTCAATTTTTCTTAAAATTTAATGCTTCATGATTTGAATATTAGTTATATGTTAGTTTTTGTCAACACTAGGATTTATACTTGAACATATCATGGGCCTCAAAAGATCTATTAGTAAGTGTGCTTAAATGCTTATTTGAACCCTTGAAATGTACTTGTATTGCTTAGTTTTGATGATTCATACATATTTAAACTTATGTTCACCTTTTGGATTTGATTTATGATCATGTGCCTTTTATTTCATGTATATGTGTATTTTGCCAAACCTTAAAATATACATGTATAACTCTTGAGTCTTTTGCCTTCAATGCAAATCCATTCATATAGACTCACTTGAGTTTAAGAGATATGTATGTATATTTCATGTATTGTCAAAACATACATATATCTTGACATATAGATTTTGTTTTCAATGATTTAATAAAAAAATGTGAGATGATTTTGATGTTTATGATTTTCTAAGGAATATTGTACCTTATTGCCATTTTCATGATGCCATGTTTCACATAACATTAGTACACTCACTTCTTTTGAAACTATTTGGACTTTATAGATTAGAGTGTTTGAGTGTTTTGTGTTTCATTGCTATTTCATGAAAATCCTTAGATTTATTCCTTGATAGAAGGATTTCGTACTAGTTGTTAAACACTCTCATTTAACTAGTTCGAATTCTTCATGTGTTGTTAATGCTAAGCTTAATTCAAATCTTATTTTTCAAGCTTATGCATTAGATTTTAAAATGGTATCAATATTTTTTATTTGATATCAAAGAGAAAATTCAAAATTTGTTTTGATAAAATAGAATTAATGATTTTGTTTTGATGAGAAAAAAAATTCAAAATTTTTGATTTGTATTGCCCCTCCTAGACTTCTTTATTTTTGACATAAAGGGGGAGAAAATTTGTTGATTTGATTTTACTTTGAACCCTTTGTTGATGATTGACAAAAAGGAGGAGAAGTATTTGTGTTTTTGTTTTGATGTGTGTTTTTGTTTTGATATATATGCATGATTTCCTTGCTTAAGGGGAGAAGTATTTGTCCTTCTTACTTAAGGGGAATTAAGATTTGTATTTATGCATATGTGTTTTGATTTATGCAAATAGGAGTAAAAAGATTTTGATTTATGCTTGTTGCATCTCCATATTTGCATCCATATTCATGTGCTTCATGATCATATTTATTATTTATTTTGTATGCATGAGTTAAGGGGGAGCTTCTTTGAAGCTTTACTTTAATCCATGCATATATAACTCCATGAGTTTTGTCATCATCAAAAAGGGGGAGATTGTTGGCCCAAAGGCCTATCACTCTAGTTTTGATGATGATCAACTCATGTAGTTATAGTACTAATGATCTTGTTTAATTAGTGACAGATTCTTTATCAAGATCTTAGTAGGTGCAAAACTCAACAAAGGATATATTGTCAAGATTTAGAGCTTGCATGATGTGATCCAAGGAGCTTTTGGATCAAGCTTGGACCAAGTCAAGAAGATGAGAAGCCTTCAAGGGAAGACTTCAAGGAGTTGAAGACTTGTGTCTAGGTATAAGATTTTTATTTGTTTTAGATAAAATGTAAAGGATAGAATAGTTGGTGGATTGCTCAAGTCTATATCACACACACACTCTTGATAGAACTCTTGATAGAATGATTTTCATAAAAGATTTTCCTAGTTAAGAAAAGATTTTCATTTGTGATAAAATACAATTTGGTTTTTGGTATTCATGTATACATATCTTATATCCAAAACCATGTTTAGAGCCTTATGTCAAAAACTAGATATTCATCTTATTTGTGTAGTGGATCATATCCATACACACTATGCTTTAAAAGTATATCTTGTTTTTGTATTTGATGAGATTTTCCTTATGACAAAATATCTACTTTGGGTTTTGGTAATTTCTTATATACATATCTTTCAAAACCAAGTTTAGTGCTTTATGTCAAAAACTAGATATTTCATCTTGATTGTGTGGTGGATCATATCCATACACACTTTGCTTTATAAGTTCAAAATATCTTGTTTTTGTATTTTGTGAAGTTATGGAAAAACAAGTTTTAGAAAAACATATTTTTATAAAAACAGTTTTTATTTTGATTGAAACTATTTTTCTGGATTTACTGTGAATTTCTGGGATTTTATTAAGCCAAAAGACCAATCCTTAATCCCTATTTTCTGGTTCTGCCAGTTCTGATTTTTCAGAACTGACAGAGGCCGGTCGACCGGGTCGGTCGACCGGACGTGCACGACGTGCACGCCAGTGTGCACTGGAGAACGGTCGACCGGGCCGGTCGACCGCTTCAGAGAGTTTTGCTCTCAGGAAACATCGGTCGACCGGGCCGGTCGACCGACAGAGAGTTTACTCTCTTTTCCAGTTGCGCGGTCGACCGGGCCGGTCGACCGGAGGCTGCAACGGTCGGATTTTTGACCGTTGCCGGTCGACCGGACCGGTCGACCGGTAGCTCTGACAGAACCCCAACGGCTCTATTTTTGTCAGCCTATAAAGGGGGTCTTGTCAACTGTTTTTGGTAGAAGATTTTGAGGACTTCTTGAGCCAGTTTTTCCAAGTGATTTCAGAAGTTTTCTCCACAAAATAGAGTGCCAATATTCCTATCAAAAGGGATTTTATCAAGAGAGTATTTATTGTGATTTCTTGAGTTTTCCATCAAAGCCTTCTTTCCTTGTTTTTTTCTCACACTACACTTGAGCTTCCATTGTATATCTATCCTATAGGGAGAGTGTTGTAGTGAGTTTGTAATTGGTGATCAAGTGTTAGATCACCAAAGAGATTTCCTTTGTATTTGAGGAGACGGGCAAGTGTGCTCGTTGGTGGTTAGAGTTCGGTTGTGAACTCTTGGTGGTTTGAGGTGCGGCCTCGGCGAGTCGGTGGACTTGCGTGTGTAAGGGACTTTGGAGTCCGAGAGCTTGTAGGTGTTGCGGCACCGAGGAGAGATCCGGTGGGATCTTACATAGTGGAAATCCTTCGTGTGTCGAAGGCGGGGATGTAGAGCAAGTGTGCTCGAACCTCGAAACAAACCCTTTGTGTTTGCGAT
The DNA here is from genome assembly GCA_038442645.1 of Agave tequilana. Taxonomy (NCBI): domain Eukaryota; kingdom Viridiplantae; phylum Streptophyta; class Magnoliopsida; order Asparagales; family Asparagaceae; genus Agave; species Agave tequilana. The sequence goes on from JAVJIF010011615.1 coordinate 19,238, forward strand.
TGCTCACTCTTGCTCTCTTACTCTTTTTGTCTCTATTTTATATCTTGCATTCAATTATTGTCTATCTTTATATGCTTGATATACCCTTGTGCTTAATTGTTATATAATTGCTTGGGATTGATTGTCTAACACTTGTATTCAACCAAGAGAGCCAACGCGGCACCTCAACCCATTCAAGGGGAATCTAGAGGAGTTTGTCCAGAGCCTCGCAAGGGGAATTCGGCAACACTCTTGTGTTATACATAAGTGTTTAATTAAAAGAAGTTTTATTTGGTCATCTTAGTTTTAATTCCGCATTAATTGTTCATAAGTGACCATTAGATTAGCCATCACCTATTCACCCCCCTCTAGGTGATCTTACAATTGGTATCAGAGCTAGTGCTCTTGATATTGGGTCTAACAACCTAAGAGTTAAAGATCCTCCTTTAGGCTAATCACAATATTTTGTACACACACAATGGACTTCATGTCACCACCCACCTTTGACATTCTTAACATCCAAATTTGGAAGGTTAAGATGTCTTTGTTCCTCAAAGGACTTGGCCTTAGTGTATATCTTGCCACAACTAATAAAGAATATTGCTTAAATGGTAAGAACATTGAGGCTAATACAAAAGCCCTACATGCTTTAAGATCTACCCTAAATGATGTTTATTTATCTAGGGTTGCTAATCTTGATTGGCTTTTGTAGTTTGGAATACCTTGATCTCCCTTGGCGAAAATGAACAATATTATGCGGGGAGCGATTCGGACGTTGGGAGCGACACCTCCAACGTATGCTACATGGTCCAAGGGGATAACCCCCTTGAGGTAAACACCGAATCCGATGATGAGGATGTAGACATGTCATATGATGAGCTTGCTACCTTTTGTCATCTTGTGCTTGAAAAATATGACATGATTAAAAAGAAAAATAAAAATTTGAAAAAGGAACTTGATTGCATGCATGTAGAACATGACTCTTTTAGAAGTAACATTGCATGTTTAGAAAAAGATAATAAATTTTGAAAAAGAATTTTGATGCCATGCTTAATGATAAAGATTCTTTAGAAAACAAAATGGCATGCTTAGAAAAAGAAAATGAAGACTTGAAAAATGAGAATATTTCCTTAATGTCTAAATTGAATGTTTTATGTGAAGGAAATATGATTTGAAAAATAAGATTGATTTGGTGGAAAAAACAAAAGGAAGATGTTTTTCAAGAAAATAAATCTTTGAAAAGAAAAATTTGTGAAAAAGAAAAGGATTTTGTTTCACAAAAGAAAAGGAAAAATGATCATATATCTCATCATGCTTCTCATGCTCACATTGATCAAAATGAGATTAAAAATTTGAAAAATAAAATTGATAATTTGAGCTCTAATTTGAGCTCATGTGCATTCAATCATACTAGATTGGAATCCTTGTTTCAAAAGAAACAAGTTCCTCATACTCATGCACATCATCATCATGACCATGCTTATGATGCACATCATGCTCACACTCCCACTCATAAGTATGCTAAGGTGTACACATGTACACATTGTGGCCGCAAAGGCCATCTAAGAAAATTTTGTTATGAAAGGTTAAATGTTCTTATTTTTGATAAAAATAAAAATGCTTGGGTTCCTTACAAGACTAACCCCATAGGACCCAAGAAAATATGGGTACCAAAATCCCCACCTTGTGTATTTGATGTAGGTGAGGAATCTCTCAAAACGTGAGAGATTTGGTGCCTTGATGGTGGGTGCATTTGAACTAAAATGACACATACTTGGAGCACCGCTATCAAGAAATTTTGGTGGGTCAACCACCATGCTTGGAGCTTTGGAGTTGGTAACAACCTCTAAACTCCTAATTTTATGTACATGCTTTTAATTTCATATGTCATATAGCATGTTCATGATTTTATTTGATTTGTGCTTCTTGTGGCATTTACATGCTTAAATGTAGAATGTGTCAAAACTTGCATTTATACATATATGTATAGTGAACTACAATTGACTCATACATATTTGAACTTCATGCTCATTTGTATCCACTATATGCATGTGTATAGGCTAGTTTTGATGATTCGGTCATTTATACTTGTTATGCCTATCTTTGATCTTACCTCATGTATATGTGTGTTTAATTCAAATCTAATAAATATACATGTATACCCGTGAGTCTCTAGCTTTCATGCAAATATTTGATAGACTCTTTTACAATTTTGGGATATGTATGTGTATTGTTAGATTTGTATAATTCATACATATACCATGAAGATTGTAGTTTTAATAAAAATGATTTTGTGTTGATTTGATAACAATGATTTCTATGTGATTTGAGCTTCAATGACAACTTTCATGAAAATACTATTTACATAACCTTTGAACACTCATCTTTTATTCAAAAATATATTTATGAGCTTTATGGACTATGAGTGCTTGGATTTTTATGTACTTAGTCTCATTCATGAAAAACATATGATTTGACATATTTGAAGGATCTTTAACTAGTTTTCAAAAATAATTTATACTAGTTATGTATTCTTCAAATAGTTTTTGAGATTGTCACATGATTCAATTTTTCTTAAAATTTAATGCTTCATGATTTGAATATTAGTTTATATGTTAGTTTTTGTCAACACTAGGATTTATACTTGAACATATCATGGGCCTCAAAAAGATCTATTAGTAAGTGTGCTTAAATGCTTATTTGAACCCTTGAAATGTACTTGTATTGCTTAGTTTTGATGATTCATACATATTTAAACTTATGTTCACCTTTTGGATTTGATTTATGATCATGTGCCTTTTATTTCATGTATATGTGTATTTTGCCAAACCTTAAAATATACATGTATAACTCTTGAGTCTTTTGCCTTCAATGCAAATCCATTCATATAGACTCACTTGAGTTTAAGAGATATGTATGTATATTTCATGTATTGTCAAAACATACATATATCTTGACATATAGATTTTGTTTTCAATGATTTAATAAAAAAATGTGAGATGATTTTGATGTTTATGATTTTCTAAGGAATATTGTACCTTATTGCCATTTTCATGATGCCATGTTCACATAACATTAGTACACTCACTTCTTTTGAAACTATTTGGACTTTATAGATTAGAGTGTTTGAGTGTTTTGTGTTTCATTGCTATTTCATGAAAATCCTTAGATTTATTCCTTGATAGAAGGATTTCGTACTAGTTGTTAAACACTCTCATTTAACTAGTTCGAATTCTTCATGTGTTGTTAATGCTAAGCTTAATTCAAATCTTATTTTTCAAGCTTATGCATTAGATTTTAAAATGGTATCAATATTTTTTATTTGATATCAAAGAGAAAATTCAAAATTTGTTTTGATAAAATAGAATTAATGATTTTGTTTTGATGAGAAAAAAAATTCAAAATTTTTGATTTGTATTGCCCCTCCTAGACTTCTTTATTTTTGACATAAAGGGGGAGAAAATTTGTTGATTTGATTTTACTTTGAACCCTTTGTTGATGATTGACAAAAAGGGGGAGAAGTATTTGTGTTTTTGTTTTGATATGTGTTTTGTTTTGATATATATGCATGATTTCCTTGCTTAAGGGGGAGAAGTATTTGTCCTTCTTACTTAAGGGGAATTAAGATTTGTATTTATGCATATGTGTTTTGATTTATGCAAATAGGAGTAAAAAGATTTTGATTTATGCTTGTTGCATCTCCATATTTGCATCCATATTCATGTGCTTCATGATCATATTTATTATTTATTTTGTATGCATGAGTTAAGGGGGAGCTTCTTTGAAGCTTTACTTTAATCCATGCATATATAACTCCATGAGTTTTGTCATCATCAAAAAGGGGGAGATTGTTGGCCCAAAGGCCTATCACTCTAGTTTTGATGATGATCAACTCATGTAGTTATAGTACTAATGATCTTGTTTAATTAGTGACAGATTCTTTATCAAGATCTTAGTAGGTGCAAAGCTCAACAAAGGATATATTGTCAAGATTTAGAGCTTGCATGATGTGATCCAAGGAGCTTTTGGATCAAGCTTGGACCAAGTCAAGAAGATGAGAAGCCTTCAAGGGAAGACTTCAAGGAGTTGAAGACTTGTGTCTAGGTATAAGATTTTTATTTGTTTTAGATAAAATGTAAAGGATAGAATAGTTGGTGGATTGCTCAAGTCTATATCACACACACACTCTTGATAGAACTCTTGATAGAATGATTTTCATAAAAGATTTTCCTAGTTAAGAAAAGATTTTCATTTGTGATAAAATACAATTTGGTTTTTGGTATTCATGTATACATATCTTATATCCAAAACCATGTTTAGAGCCTTATGTCAAAAACTAGATATTCATCTTATTTGTGTAGTGGATCATATCCATACACACTATGCTTTAAAAGTATATCTTGTTTTTGTATTTGATGAGATTTTCCTTATGACAAAATATCTACTTTGGGTTTGGTAATTTCTTATATACATATCTTTCAAAACCAAGTTTAGTGCTTTATGTCAAAAACTAGATATTTCATCTTGATTGTGTGGTGGATCATATCCATACACACTTTGCTTTATAAGTTCAAAATATCTTGTTTTTGTATTTTGTGAAGTTATGGAAAAACAAGTTTTAGAAAAACATATTTTTATAAAAACAGTTTTTATTTTGATTGAAACTATTTTTCTGGATTTACTGTGAATTTCTGGGATTTTATTAAGCCAAAAGACCAATCCTTAATCCCTATTTTCTGGTTCTGCCAGTTCTGATTTTTCAGAACTGACAGAGGCCGGTCGACCGGGTCGGTCGACCGGACGTGCACGACGTGCACGCCAGTGTGCACTGGAGAACGGTCGACCGGGCCGGTCGACCGCTTCAGAGAGCTTTGCTCTCGGGAAACATCGGTCGACCGGGCCGGTCGACCGACAGAGAGTTTACTCTCTTTTCCAGTTGCGCGGTCGACGGGCCGGTCGACCGGAGGCTGCAACGGTCGGATTTTTGACCGTTGCCGGTCGACCGGACCGGTCGACCGGTAGCTCTGACAGAACCCCAACGGCTCTATTTTCTGTCAGCCTATAAAGGGGGTCTTGTCAACTGTTTTTGGTAGAAGATTTTGAGGACTTCTTGAGCCAGTTTTTCCAAGTGATTTCAGAAGTTTTCTCCACAAAATAGAGTGCCAATATTTCCTATCAAAAGGGATTTTATCAAGAGAGTATTTATTGTGATTTCTTGAGTTTCCATCAAAGCCTTCTTTCCTTGTTTTTTCTCACACTACACTTGAGCTTCCATTGTATATCTATCCTATAGGGAGAGTGTTGTAGTGAGTTTGTAATTGGTGATCAAGTGTTAGATCACCAAAGAGATTTCCTTTGTATTTGAGGAGACGGGCAAGTGTGCTCGTTGGTGGTTAGAGTTCGGTTGTGAACTCTTGGTGGTTTGAGGTGCGGCCTCGGCGAGTCGGTGGACTTGCGTGTGTAAGGGACTTTGGAGTCCGAGAGCTTGTAGGTGTTGCGGCACCGAGGAGAGATCCGGTGGGATCTTACATAGTGGAAATCCTTCGTGTGTCGAAGGCGGGGATGTAGAGCAAGTGTGCTCGAACCTCGAAACAAACCCTTTGTGTTTGCGATTGCTCACTCTTGCTCTCTTACTCTTTTTGTCTCTATTTATATCTTGCATTCAATTATTGTCTATCTTTATATGCTTGATATACCCTTGTGCTTAATTGTTATATAATTGCTTGGGATTGATTGTCTAACACTTGTATTCAACCAAGAGAGCCAACGCGGCACCTCAACCCATTCAAGGGGAATCTAGAGGAGTTTGTCCAGAGCCTCGCAAGGGGAATTCGGCAACACTCTTGTGTTATACATAAGTGTTTAATTAAAAGAAGTTTTATTTGGTCATCTTAGTTTTAATTCCGCATTAATTGTTCATAAGTGACCATTAGATTAGCCATCACCTATTCACCCCCCTCTAGGTGATCTTACAATTGGTATCAGAGCTAGTGCTCTTGATATTGGGTCTAACAACCTAAGAGTTAAAGATCCTCCTTTAGGCTAATCACAATATTTTGTACACACACAATGGACTTCATGTCACCACCCACCTTTGACATTCTTAACATCCAAATTGGAAGGTTAAGATGTCTTTGTTCCTCAAAGGACTTGGCCTTAGTGTATATCTTGCCACAACTAATAAAGAATATTGCTTAAATGGTAAGAACATTGAGGCTAATACAAAAGCCCTACATGCTTTAAGATCTACCCTAAATGATGTTTATTTATCTAGGGTTGCTAATCTTGATTTGGCTTTTGTAGTTTGGAATACCTTGATCTCCCTTGGCGAAAATGAACAATATTATGCGGGGAGCGATTCGGACGTTGGGAGCGACACCTCCAACGTATGCTACATGGTCCAAGGGGATAACCCCTTGAGGTAAACACCGAATCCGATGATGAGGATGTAGACATGTCATATGATGAGCTTGCTACCTTTTGTCATCTTGTGCTTGAAAAATATGACATGATTAAAAAGAAAAATAAAAATTTGAAAAAGGAACTTGATTGCATGCATGTAGAACATGACTCTTTTAGAAGTAACATTGCATGTTTAGAAAAAGATAATAAAATTTTGAAAAAGAATTTTGATGCCATGCTTAATGATAAAGATTCTTTAGAAAACAAAATGGCATGCTTAGAAAAAGAAAATGAAGACTTGAAAAATGAGAATATTTCCTTAATGTCTAAATTGAATGTTTTATGTGAAGGAAATATGATTTTGAAAAATAAGATTGATTTGGTGGAAAAACAAAAGGAAGATGTTTTTCAAGAAAATAAATCTTTGAAAAGAAAAATTTGTGAAAAAGAAAAGGATTTTGTTTCACAAAAGAAAAGGAAAAATGATCATATATCTCATCATGCTTCTCATGCTCACATTGATCAAAATGAGATTAAAAATTTGAAAAATAAAATTGATAATTTGAGCTCTAATTTGAGCTCATGTGCATTCAATCATACTAGATTGGAATCCTTGTTTCAAAAGAAACAAGTTCCTCATACTCATGCACATCATCATCATGACCATGCTTATGATGCACATCATGCTCACACTCCCACTCATAAGTATGCTAAGGTGTACACATGTACACATTGTGGCCGCAAAGGCCATCTAAGAAAATTTTGTTATGAAAGGTTAAATGTTCTTATTTTTGATAAAAATAAAAATGCTTGGGTTCCTTACAAGACTAACCCCATAGGACCCAAGAAAATATGGGTACCAAAATCCCCACCTTGTGTATTTGATGTAGGTGAGGAATCTCTCAAAACGTGAGAGATTTGGTGCCTTGATGGTGGGTGCATTTGAACTAAAATGACACATACTTGGAGCACCGCTATCAAGAAATTTTGGTGGGTCAACCACCATGCTTGGAGCTTTGGAGTTGGTAACAACCTCTAAACTCCTAATTTTATGTACATGCTTTTAATTTCATATGTCATATAGCATGTTCATGATTTTATTTGATTTGTGCTTCTTGTGGCATTTACATGCTTAAATGTAGAATGTGTCAAAACTTGCATTTATACATAATGTATAGTGAACTACAATTGACTCATACATATTTGAACTTCATGCTCATTTGTATCCACTATATGCATGTGTATAGGCTAGTTTTGATGATTCGGTCATTTATACTTGTTATGCCTATCTTTGATCTTACCTCATGTATATGTGTGTTTAATTCAAATCTAATAAATATACATGTATACCCGTGAGTCTCTAGCTTTCATGCAAATATTTGATAGACTCTTTTACAATTTTGGGATATGTATGTGTATTGTTAGATTTGTATAATTCATACATATACCATGAAGATTGTAGTTTTTAATAAAAATGATTTTGTGTTGATTTGATAACAATGATTTCTATGTGATTTGAGCTTCAATGACAACTTTCATGAAAATACTATTTACATAACCTTTGAACACTCATCTTTTATTCAAAAATATATTTATGAGCTTTATGGACTATGAGTGCTTGGATTTTTATGTACTTAGTCTCATTCATGAAAAACATATGATTTGACATATTTGAAGGATCTTTAACTAGTTTTCAAAAATAATTTATACTAGTTATGTATTCTTCAAATAGTTTTTGAGATTGTCACATGATTCAATTTTTCTTAAAATTTAATGCTTCATGATTTGAATATTAGTTTATATGTTAGTTTTTGTCAACACTAGGATTTATACTTGAACATATCATGGGCCTCAAAAAGATCTATTAGTAAGTGTGCTTAAATGCTTATTTGAACCCTTGAATTGTACTTGTATTGCTTAGTTTTGATGATTCATACATATTTAAACTTATGTTCACCTTTTGGATTTGATTTATGATCATGTGCCTTTTATTTCATGTATATGTGTATTTTGCCAAACCTTAAAATATACATGTATAACTCTTGAGTCTTTTGCCTTCAATGCAAATCCATTCATATAGACTCACTTGAGTTTAAGAGATATGTATGTATATTTCATGTATTGTCAAAACATACATATATCTTGACATATAGATTTTGTTTTCAATGATTTAATAAAAAAATGTGAGATGATTTTGATGTTTATGATTTTCTAAGGAATATTGTACCTTATTGCCATTTTCATGATGCCATGTTTCACATAACATTAGTACACTCACTTCTTTTGAAACTATTTGGACTTTATAGATTAGAGTGTTTGAGTGTTTTGTGTTTCATTGCTATTTCATGAAAATCCTTAGATTTATTCCTTGATAGAAGGATTTCGTACTAGTTGTTAAACACTCTCATTTAACTAGTTCGAATTCTTCATGTGTTGTTAATGCTAAGCTTAATTCAAATCTTATTTTTCAAGCTTATGCATTAGATTTTAAAATGGTATCAATATTTTTTATTTGATATCAAAGAGAAAATTCAAAATTTGTTTTGATAAAATAGAATTAATGATTTTGTTTTGATGAGAAAAAAAATTCAAAATTTTTGATTTGTATTGCCCCTCCTAGACTTCTTTATTTTTGACATAAAGGGGAGAAAATTTGTTGATTTGATTTTACTTTGAACCCTTGTTGATGATTGACAAAAAGGGGGAGAAGTATTTGTGTTTTTGTTTTGATATGTGTTTTTGTTTTGATATATATGCATGATTTCCTTGCTTAAGGGGGAGAAGTATTTGTCCTTCTTACTTAAGGGGAATTAAGATTTGTATTTATGCATATGTGTTTTGATTTATGCAAATAGGAGTAAAAAGATTTTGATTTATGCTTGTTGCATCTCCATATTTGCATCCATATTCATGTGCTTCATGATCATATTTATTATTTATTTTGTATGCATGAGTTAAGGGGGAGCTTCTTTGAAGCTTTACTTTAATCCATGCATATATAACTCCATGAGTTTTGTCATCATCAAAAAGGGGGAGATTGTTGGCCCAAAGGCCTATCACTCTAGTTTTGATGATGATCAACTCATGTAGTTATAGTACTAATGATCTTGTTTAATTAGTGACAGATTCTTTATCAAGATCTTAGTAGGTGCAAAGCTCAACAAAGGATATATTGTCAAGATTTAGAGCTTGCATGATGTGATCCAAGGAGCTTTTGGATCAAGCTTGGACCAAGTCAAGAAGATGAGAAGCCTTCAAGGGAAGACTTCAAGGAGTTGAAGACTTGTGTCTAGGTATAAGATTTTTATTTGTTTTAGATAAAATGTAAAGGATAGAATAGTTGGTGGATTGCTCAAGTCTATATCACACACACACTCTTGATAGAACTCTTGATAGAATGATTTTCATAAAAGATTTTCCTAGTTAAGAAAAGATTTTCATTTGTGATAAAATACAATTTGTTTTTGGTATTCATGTATACATATCTTATATCCAAAACCATGTTTAGAGCCTTATGTCAAAAACTAGATATTCATCTTATTTGTGTAGTGGATCATATCCATACACACTATGCTTTAAAAGTATATCTTGTTTTTGTATTTGATGAGATTTTCCTTATGACAAAATATCTACTTTGGGTTTTGGTAATTTCTTATATACAATCTTTCAAAACCAAGTTTAGTGCTTTATGTCAAAAACTAGATATTTCATCTTGATTGTGTGGTGGATCATATCCATACACACTTTGCTTTATAAGTTCAAAATATCTTGTTTTTGTATTTTGTGAAGTTATGGAAAAACAAGTTTTAGAAAAACATATTTTTATAAAAACAGTTTTTATTTTGATTGAAACTATTTTTCTGCATTTACTGTGAATTTCTGGGATTTTATTAAGCCAAAAGACCAATCCTTAATCCCTATTTTCTGGTTCTGCCAGTTCTGATTTTTCAGAACTGACAGAGGCCGGTCGACCGGGTCGGTCGACCGGACGTGCACGACGTGCACGCCAGTGTGCACTGGAGAACGGTCGACCGGGCCGGTCGACCGCTTCAGAGAGCTTTGCTCTCGGGAAACATCGGTCGACCGGGCCGGTCGACCGACAGAGAGTTTACTCTCTTTTCCAGTTGCGCGGTCGACCGGGCCGGTCGACCGGAGGCTGCAACGGTCGGATTTTGACCGTTGCCGGTCGACCGGACCGGTCGACCGGTAGCTCTGACAGAACCCCAACGGCTCTATTTCTGTCAGCCTATAAAGGGGGTCTTGTCAACTGTTTTTGGTAGAAGATTTTGAGGACTTCTTGAGCCAGTTTTTCCAAGTGATTTCAGAAGTTTTCTCCACAAAATAGAGTGCCAATATTTCCTATCAAAAGGGATTTTATCAAGAGAGTATTTATTGTGATTTCTTGAGTTTTCCATCAAAGCCTTCTTTCCTTGTTTTTTCTCACACTACACTTGAGCTTCCATTGTATATCTATCCTATAGGGAGAGTGTTGTAGTGAGTTTGTAATTGGTGATCAAGTGTTAGATCACCAAAGAGATTTCCTTTGTATTTGAGGAGACGGGCAAGTGTGCTCGTTGGTGGTTAGAGTTCGGTTGTGAACTCTTGGTGGTTTGAGGTGCGGCCTCGGCGAGTCGGTGGACTTGCGTGTGTAAGGGACTTTGGAGTCCGAGAGCTTGTAGGTGTTGCGGCACCGAGGAGAGATCCGGTGGGATCTTACATAGTGGAAATCCTTCGTGTGTCGAAGGCGGGGATGTAGAGCAAGTGTGCTCGAACCTCGAAACAAACCCTTTGTGTTTGCGATTGCTCACTCTTGCTCTCTACTCTTTTTGTCTCTATTTTATATCTTGCATTCAATTATTGTCTATCTTTATATGCTTGATATACCCTTGTGCTTAATTGTTATATAATTGCTTGGGATTGATTGTCTAACACTTGTATTCAACCAAGAGAGCCAACGCGGCACCTCAACCCATTCAAGGGGAATCTAGAGGAGTTTGTCCAGAGCCTCGCAAGGGGAATTCGGCAACACTCTTGTGTTATACATAAGTGTTTAATTAAAAGAAGTTTTATTTGGTCATCTTAGTTTTAATTCCGCATTAATTGTTCATAAGTGACCATTAGATTAGCCATCACCTATTCACCCCCCTCTAGGTGATCTTACAATTGGTATCAGAGCTAGTGCTCTTGATATTGGGTCTAACAACCTAAGAGTTAAAGATCCTCCTTTAGGCTAATCACAATATTTTGTACACACACAATGGACTTCATGTCACCACCCACCTTTGACATTCTTAACATCCAAATTTGGAAGGTTAAGATGTCTTTGTTCCTCAAAGGACTTGGCCTTAGTGTATATCTTGCCACAACTAATAAAGAATATTGCTTAAATGGTAAGAACATTGAGGCTAATACAAAAGCCCTACATGCTTTAAGATCTACCCTAAATGATGTTTATTTATCTAGGGTTGCTAATCTTGATTTGGCTTTTGTAGTTTGGAATACCTTGATCTCCCTTGGCGAAAATGAACAATATTATGCGGGGAGCGATTCGGACGTTGGGAGCGACACCTCCAACGTATGCTACATGGTCCAAGGGGATAACCCCCTTGAGGTAAACACCGAATCCGATGATGAGGATGTAGACATGTCATATGATGAGCTTGCTACCTTTTGTCATCTTGTGCTTGAAAAATATGACATGATTAAAAAGAAAAATAAAAATTTGAAAAAGGAACTTGATTGCATGCATGTAGAACATGACTCTTTTAGAAGTAACATTGCATGTTTAGAAAAAGATAATAAAATTTTGAAAAAGAATTTGATGCCATGCTTAATGATAAAGATTCTTTAGAAAACAAAATGGCATGCTTAGAAAAAGAAAATGAAGACTTGAAAAATGAGAATATTTCCTTAATGTCTAAATTGAATGTTTTATGTGAAGGAAATATGATTTTGAAAAATAAGATTGATTTGGTGGAAAAACAAAAGGAAGATGTTTTTCAAGAAAATAAATCTTTGAAAAGAAAAATTTGTGAAAAAGAAAAGGATTTTGTTTCACAAAAGAAAAGGAAAAATGATCATATATCTCATCATGCTTCTCATGCTCACATTGATCAAAATGAGATTAAAAATTTGAAAAATAAAATTGATAATTTGAGCTCTAATTTGAGCTCATGTGCATTCAATCATACTAGATTGGAATCCTTGTTTCAAAAGAAACAAGTTCCTCATACTCATGCACATCATCATCATGACCATGCTTATGATGCACATCATGCTCACACTCCCACTCATAAGTATGCTAAGGTGTACACATGTACACATTGTGGCCGCAAAGGCCATCTAAGAAAATTTTGTTATGAAAGGTTAAATGTTCTTATTTTTGATAAAAATAAAAATGCTTGGGTTCCTTACAAGACTAACCCCATAGGACCCAAGAAAATATGGGTACCAAAATCCCCACCTTGTGTATTTGATGTAGGTGAGGAATCTCTCAAAACGTGAGAGATTTGGTGCCTTGATGGTGGGTGCATTTGAACTAAAATGACACATACTTGGAGCACCGCTATCAAGAAATTTTGGTGGGTCAACCACCATGCTTGGAGCTTTAGAGTTGGTAACAACCTCTAAACTCCTAATTTTATGTACATGCTTTTAATTCATATGTCATATAGCATGTTCATGATTTTATTTGATTTGTGCTTCTTGTGGCATTTACATGCTTAAATGTAGAATGTGTCAAAACTTGCATTTATACATATATGTATAGTGAACTACAATTGACTCATACATATTTGAACTTCATGCTCATTTGTATCCACTATATGCATGTGTATAGGCTAGTTTGATGATTCGGTCATTTATACTTGTTATGCCTATCTTTGATCTTACCTCATGTATATGTGTGTTTAATTCAAATCTAATAAATATACATGTATACCCGTGAGTCTCTAGCTTTCATGCAAATATTTGATAGACTCTTTTACAATTTTGGGATATGTATGTGTATTGTTAGATTTGTATAATTCATACATATACCATGAAGATTGTAGTTTTTAATAAAAATGATTTTGTGTTGATTTGATAACAATGATTTCTATGTGATTTGAGCTTCAATGACAACTTTCATGAAAATACTATTTACATAACCTTTGAACACTCATCTTTTATTCAAAAATATATTTATGAGCTTTATGGACTATGAGTGCTTGGATTTTTATGTACTTAGTCTCATTCATGAAAAACATATGATTTGACATATTTGAAGGATCTTTAACTAGTTTTCAAAAATAATTTATACTAGTTATGTATTCTTCAAATAGTTTTTGAGATTGTCACATGATTCAATTTTTCTTAAAATTTAATGCTTCATGATTTGAATATTAGTTTATATGTTAGTTTTTGTCAACACTAGGATTTATACTTGAACATATCATGGGCCTCAAAAAGATCTATTAGTAAGTGTGCTTAAATGCTTATTTGAACCCTTGAAATGTACTTGTATTGCTTAGTTTTGATGATTCATACATATTTAAACTTATGTTCACCTTTTGGATTTGATTTATGATCATGTGCCTTTTATTTCATGTATATGTGTATTTTGCCAAACCTTAAAATATACATGTATAACTCTTGAGTCTTTTGCCTTCAATGCAAATCCATTCATATAGACTCACTTGAGTTTAAGAGATATGTATGTATATTTCATGTATTGTCAAAACATACATATATCTTGACATATAGATTTTGTTTTCAATGATTTAATAAAAAAATGTGAGATGATTTTGATGTTTATGATTTTCTAAGGAATATTGTACCTTATTGCCATTTTCATGATGCCATGTTTCACATAACATTAGTACACTCACTTCTTTTGAAACTATTTGGACTTTATAGATTAGAGTGTTTGAGTGTTTTGTGTTTCATTGCTATTTCATGAAAATCCTTAGATTTATTCCTTGATAGAAGGATTTCGTACTAGTTGTTAAACACTCTCATTTAACTAGTTCGAATTCTTCATGTGTTGTTAATGCTAAGCTTAATTCAAATCTTATTTTTCAAGCTTATGCATTAGATTTTAAAATGGTATCAATATTTTTTATTTGATATCAAAGAGAAAATTCAAAATTTGTTTTGATAAAATAGAATTAATGATTTTGTTTTGATGAGAAAAAAAATTCAAAATTTTTGATTTGTATTGCCCCTCCTAGACTTCTTTATTTTTGACATAAAGGGGGAGAAAATTTGTTGATTTGATTTTACTTTGAACCCTTTGTTGATGATTGACAAAAAGGGGGAGAAGTATTTGTGTTTTTGTTTTGATATGTGTTTTGTTTTGATATATATGCATGATTTCCTTGCTTAAGGGGGAGAAGTATTTGTCCTTCTTACTTAAGGGGAATTAAGATTTGTATTTATGCATATGTGTTTTGATTTATGCAAATAGGAGTAAAAAGATTTTGATTTATGCTTGTTGCATCTCCATATTTGCATCCATATTCATGTGCTTCATGATCATATTTATTATTTATTTGTATGCATGAGTTAAGGGGGAGCTTCTTTGAAGCTTTACTTTAATCCATGCATATATAACTCCATGAGTTTTGTCATCATCAAAAAGGGGGAGATTGTTGGCCCAAAGGCCTATCACTCTAGTTTTGATGATGATCAACTCATGTAGTTATAGTACTAATGATCTTGTTTAATTAGTGACAGATTCTTTATCAAGATCTTAGTAGGTGCAAAGCTCAACAAAGGATATATTGTCAAGATTTAGAGCTTGCATGATGTGATCCAAGGAGCTTTTGGATCAAGCTTGGACCAAGTCAAGAAGATGAGAAGCCTTCAAGGGAAGACTTCAAGGAGTTGAAGACTTGTGTCTAGGTATAAGATTTTATTTGTTTTAGATAAAATGTAAAGGATAGAATAGTTGGTGGATTGCTCAAGTCTATATCACACACACACTCTTGATAGAACTCTTGATAGAATGATTTTCATAAAAGATTTTCCTAGTTAAGAAAAGATTTTCATTTGTGATAAAATACAATTGGTTTTTGGTATTCATGTATACATATCTTATATCCAAAACCATGTTTAGAGCCTTATGTCAAAAACTAGATATTCATCTTATTTGTGTAGTGGATCATATCCATACACACTATGCTTTAAAAGTATATCTTGTTTTTGTATTTGATGAGATTTTCCTTATGACAAAATATCTACTTTGGGTTTGGTAATTTCTTATATACAATCTTTCAAAACCAAGTTTAGTGCTTTATGTCAAAAACTAGATATTTCATCTTGATTGTGTGGTGGATCATATCCATACACACTTTGCTTTATAAGTTCAAAATATCTTGTTTTTGTATTTTGTGAAGTTATGGAAAAACAAGTTTTAGAAAAACATATTTTTATAAAAACAGTTTTTATTTGATTGAAACTATTTTTCTTGCTCTCTTACTCTTTTTGTCTCTATTTTATATCTTGCATTCAATTATTGTCTATCTTTATATGCATGATATACCCTTGTGCTTAATTGTTATATAATTGCTTGGGATTGATTGTCTAACACTTGTATTCAACCAAGAGAGCCAACGCGGCACCTCAACCCATTCAAGGGGAATCTAGAGGAGTTTGTCCAGAGCCTCGCAAGGGGAATTCGGCAACACTCTTGTGTTATACATAAGTGTTTAATTAAAAGAAGTTTTATTTGGTCATCTTAGTTTTAATTCCGCATTAATTGTTCATAAGTGACCATTAGATTAGCCATCACCTATTCACCCCCCCTCTAGGTGATCTTACACCTTTAACAAAATCATTTGAAATTAGAAAACTAGAAAGCCTTTCATACCAAGCTCTAGGAGCTTGTTTCAATCCATATAAAGCTTTATCAAGTTTGAAAACAAAATCGGGATGAATATGATCAACAAAACCGGGAGGTTGAGAAACATAAACTTCTTCATTAATAAAACCATTCAAAAATGCACTTTTCACATCCATTTGAAAAAGTTTAAATTTTTGAAAGATGCAAAAGCTAGTGTCATCCGTATGGCTTCAAGCCGTGCTACGGGTGCAAAGGTCTCCTCAAAGTCAATTCCCTCAACTTGAGTGTAACCTTGGGCCACTAACCTAGCTTTATTCCTAATGACATTTTCGGACTCATCCATCTTGTTTCTAAAGATCCACTTAGTACCAATTATTGGTCTATCGTGGGGCTTAGGAACAAGGTGCCAAACTTGGTTGCGCTCAAATTGATTGAGTTCCTCTTGCATGGCAAGCAACCAATATGGGTCCGTCTCGGCTTCGAGAATGCCTTTGGGTTCAAAATGAGAAATGAAAGCAAAGTTACCACATAGGTCATGGAGTTTGGAGCGCGTTGTGACTCCTTTAGATGCATCACCCAAGATGAGCTCCTTAGGATGATTTGTAGCGTATCTCCAAGCTTTAGGAAGCGGTTGAGAGCTTTCCTCTTTATCCTCTTGAACATCACCAATTGATTCTTACTTTTCTTCTTGAGCGGGTGAGTCCTTCAAGGATAGTTTCTTCATGTTTTCACCTAATGGTTCAATCTCTACAACATTCTCAACAAACACATTAGATTCTTCAAATTTAACATGCATGGTTTCTTCAATAGTATGTGAAGATCTATTAAATACTCTATATTCTTTGCTAGTAGAAGAATATCCAACAAAGATAGCTTCATAAGCCTTAGCATCAAATTTACCCAAATTCTCCTTAGTATTTAAAACAAAACACTTGCATCCAAAAACTTTAAAATATGCAACATTAGGTTTTCTAGAATGATACATTTCAAAAGATGTTTTGGAAGAATTCTTACACACATAAATACGATTTGAAATATAGCATGCGGTATTTACGGCCTCGGCCCATAGATAATGAGGGAGGTCATACTCACTTATCATTGTCCTAGCCATCTCTTGAAGTGTTCTATTTTTCCTTTCTACAACTCCATTTTGTTGTGGAGTTCTAGGACAAGACATTTCATGCTTAATTCCCTTTTCATCACAATAAGTCATGAAGAGTTGGTTAACAAACTCACCACCTCTATCACTCCTTATTCTCAAAATCGAAAAGCCTTTTTCTTTTTCAACCCTTTTTCGAAAAAATTTGAAATGAGAAAAAGTTTGATCTTTATTTTGCAAGAAGAAAACCCAAGTGAAACGGGAAAAATCATCAACTAAAACAAATGCAAATCTACTACCATTTAAACTTTTAGTTTGTGTTGGTCCAAAAAGATCCATATGAATTAGTTCTAAGGGCCTAGTAGTCATGATATCCTTAATTGGTTTGAAGGAAGACTTGGTTTGTTTCCCAAGTTGGCACGCACCACAAATGCGGTCTTTCTCAAACTTCAAGCAAGGTATACCCTTTACTAAATCCTTAGAATTAATTCTAGCAAGATGGTCAAAAGATGCATGTCCTAATCTTCTATGCCAAAGCCAAGAATTTTCATCAAAAGCATTCAAGATTTAGTAGAACAATCTAAATTAAGCATGTCAATGATATAAACATTATTGTCACGAAAACCGGTAAGAATACAAACATCGGATTTAACATCAAAAATCTTGCAAGAAGAATCATCAAAGACAACTTTAAGTCCACGGTCATAAAGTTGACTAATGCTAAGCAAATTATGTTTTAAACCATCTACTAAAACAATATTTTCTATAATAGGAGATGCACCAATTTGAATGTTACCTATACCGATGATAGTTCCTTTGGAGCCATCCCCGAAGGTGACGGAGCCACCTTCCATGTACCTTGATAGGGTTGTGAAGTTATTGATGTCCCATGTCATGTGTCTTGAACAACCACTATCAAGGTACCACCGCTCCCTACGTCTTGGAGCCTTGGTGTGTACCTACATCAAATAATTTAGGTCTTGATTTTGGTACCCACATTTTCTTGGGTCCTAAAGAGTTAGTTTCATTAACCCAAACAAGATTATTGGTCCTATTTACTTGGTCATAACAAAATTTAGCCAAATGCCCATTCTTACCACAATATGTGCATCTATACACTCTACCATATTTAAAAGCATAGTGAGTGTGTGATTTGTGAGCATGAGAATTGTGAGCATGAAAAGATCTAGCATGAGAAGTGTTATGTGTAGTGTGAGCATGAGGAATCTTAGCATGAGAGGTGTGCTTTTTAGAAAACATATCCTCAAGTTTCTTTGTGTTAAAAGCACAATCTTTCAAAACTTTTTCAAAATCAACCATTTTAGTTTTTAAAGAGGAAATTTCTTTTTCATCAACAATAGGAGATTTTCCCTTACAAGAAACCTTGTAGGCATTAAACTCATTTTGAATAGAAATAAGATTAGAAGAAATATCATCCTTTTCTTTAGAAACCATAGCAAGTTGATTTTTGAGAAAAGCAACTTCCTTTTGCAATTTTAAGCATTCAAGTTTCTTGTTATCATAAGTTTCGGAAAGTTCAACAAAGGCATGCTCAATAACTTCTTTACTCAAACCATCATCTTCCTCATCAAGAGATTGAGGGCTTACCTTTGGTGTGTTTGCCATGAAACACATATTCGCGGTATCCGCTTCTTCTTCTTCGGACTCGCTTTCCGAATCCCATGTTGCCTTGTAAGCTTTCTTTTCTTCTGACTTCTTTGGCTTGAAGGAGGAGGTCATCTTCTTTTTGAACTCCGGGCAATCTGCCATGATGTGTCCTAGCCTTCGGCAATTGAAACATATAATTCTTTTCTCCTCTTTGCCTTCAAACTTTCTTTGGAAGTTGAGCTTTTTCTTCCGGTACAATCTTTTCATGTTTCGCACAAGGAGGGAGAGCTCCTCATCTTCTTCTTCATCTTCCTTATCGTCTTCAAGGGTGGATGAAGACTTGAAAGCTATTGATTTCTTCTTTGTTGGAGCGGCCTCTTCTCTTGCTTTCTTCTCCATCTCATGGGTCTTTAAGTTCCCAATGAGGCTAATGAGGTCCATCTCATCCTTGTCGTTTAACTCCTTTAAGGTGGTGGCCTTTATCTCCCAAGATGGAGGAAGCGCCCTAATTACTTTCCGCACCTTTTGATCGTTGGAGATGACATCGCCTAAGGAAGAAAGAGCATTGGTAATTTTAGTAAACCATGTAATCATAAAATCAATAGTTTCATCATCAAGCATTTTAAATGATTCATATTGAGACCTCAAGAGATCTATCTTAGCTCTCTTGACTTGTGAAGTCCCTTCATGTGTGACCAATAAGTGTTGCCAAATCTCATAGGCGGATTGGCAATGAATTACCCGTGTAAGGTCATCCTCATTCAAGGCGGTTAATAGGGAGTTTTGGGCCTTAGAGTTAGCCTCATATTCTCTAAAGTTGAAGTCGGTCCAAGTGCTCTCATCACTATCGGGTGCTACATAGGGTTTGGTCAAGGACTTGGCCACTAAGCTACCCAAAATTGCAAAAATATAGTCATCCTAACCTTCCAAATAGGGAAATTAAGTCCATCAAATTTAGGAGGGGTTTTAATGTTATCGGCCATGTTTACTAGTGTATGAATGTATGAATGAAAATGATGATTAGCAAATTTTAAGGATCTCTCTATGGATGTTAAGCCAAAACCTAGAGTCCAAGCTCTGATACCAATTGAAAATCACCTAGAGGGGGGGTGAATAGGTGATAATGCTAATCAATGGACAAATTATAAATAAAGATTTAACAATCACCCAACAAGATTCACAAGATGAATGAAAGCAAGTAAATATAGCAATGATGATGATAAGCAAGTAAAGTAAAGTAAGGAGTGCAAGAATGTAAACCAAACGCAAACACAAGGATATGTTATCGAGGTTCGAGCACCCAGCTCTACTCCCCGCCTTCCCCAGAAGGATTCTAGCTACTTCACTATCACAAAGACAGTTACACAATAACCGCAGTACCCAACTCCACAGGAGTACCCGGTAACACAATCTCAAGTACAAGTAATCTCTGGGTAGTCAAAAGACCACAAACTCTCTCTTGCAAAAATTCTCTTCCCTTTCAAAAGGTCCTTAGAGAACAATGAGTAGGAATGAAGCTCTTGTTGTAAGTGAAGAAAGAAAATTAAATCAGAGAGTATTTCAAAAACACTTCAGAAAATGAGAGAGAATTTCAGCACAAAACCAAGAAACAAAGCTCTTTTGAATGCCTTAAACTTTTGAATTTTCTTGTAATAATTGTTGTAAACAAACTCTCCCCAAACACCCCTATTTATAGGAGAGGGCTAGGGTTAAGGGATAAAACATAATTAGGAATAATCAGAGAGTATTAGGTTTGAAATATATCCCTTAAACCAATTTTAAACACAAAAAGACAAAATATAAAACAGCCCAGAAAATAGCCGTTTACTGTTCAACGGCTAGTCCGGTCGACCGGTCCGGTCGACCGCCTATACAAAAAATAGAGTCGTTGCAGGCATAGGGTCGACCGCCCGGTCGACCCAACAAACCTGAGAGCAAAGCCATAACAGTCAGGTCGACCGCCCGGTCGACCGGCAAACATGCACACTGATACGTGCATCTGCCAGAACCTCGGTCGACTTGTCCGGTCGACCGGACAAGACTGACACAGGCACGGTCGACTGGTGCGGTCGACCGGCTCAGGCCAAAAATCATTTTTAAGACAAAATTTTGAGGAGATAAAAAATTTTATCAGAAGATGTTTCAAATAGTAATTAGTTTAAAACATAAGTATGGATATATAGGCAGAGGATTTGTATCAAACAATTTTTTGTAAAATTTATATGAAATAAACTTAGAAATAGGATGTGCACAAAAACATGTGTGTTAGAGCTTCAAGCCTATTCATCATTCTTTAACAAAACTCTAAACCTATAAAACTAAAAACAAATCTTGTTGAGCAATCTTCAAGTCTTGAGCCATGCTATGCCTTGCTAGAGCCTCTTCTTCTATATTCCTTCCTTGATATGCAATATGCCCTTTTTTTGCTTCATGAAACTTAGAAGTTGTTGCAATAGCTAAGCAATGGCCTCCAAAAGTGGTACTAACCTGAAACTTATCTTAAACAAACTCATTAGTACCAAATAGCACTAATTTGGTTTGTCATCATCAAAACTCAATAAATGGAGAGTGTAACCTTTTGGGCCAACAACTTGGCTATCTGTCGGTTCAGAGGCAGCGAGGACATAACCGATTAAGAAGCCACCAAGCTCAGGATTTTGTCATTCAGAGGTGACGAACTGGACATGATGACAAAGAAATAGTTCCACTGGGGGAAATGAGACTTGATTATCAACTCCATGAATATTTTGATATCTCCTTCGGATGTTATTTGGAAGAAATTGTCAGAGGTATATTGTTAATGTGACAACCAGAAAAGTCTACTTAGGGCTGATTATCAGAAACTCACTAGGGAGTTAGGAAATGAGTCCCATAGAAGATCATGTATCAGAGAACTTTGTGGGGACTTGTAAAGCAACTTGCCAGAGGTGTGATGTTAACTTGACAAGGATTCATTTACTGTTAGAGGTGCTTGAACATAACAGTAATTTGAGTGACCTGTCGTTCTGTTGAAGAGAATGACAAGCGGGGTTTATTCACTGGGGATATTGGTTTTATCTGTTGGGGAGTAGATTATAGTCTTGCTATCAGAGTTTTAGTGTTAACATGATAGGTTAGACTCATCATTTTGTAAGGGATATGAATACCTTTATATGTGGTCTTACCATTCCATGGATGGAAATTGGTAAGTGATTTTGGAGAGGGAATCAAATATGAACAGGTCCCTTAAGATTTTTAGCAAATTCTCAGCCATCAACGGATTTGGTATGCCTTTACCAACTCCATTTGAGTCAGGCTAGCCATGCTATTCCCCTCAGCATGATGAGTTGTCAAGGACTCATGTTGGGCTTAAAGGCCAACATTTTCCTCTATCCTTAACTGCGGATCAAATGGGAACATGTCCCTTAGGATTTTTAGCAAATCCTCAGTTGTTAACGGATTTGGTATGCCTTTACCAACTACCGTTTGAGTCGGGCTAGCCATGCTATTCCCTCAGCATGATGAGTTGTCAAGGACTCATATTGGGCTTAAAGGCCAACATTTTCCTCTACCCTTAACTGTTAGAGGTGTTGGATTATTTGGTTACTGTATTCGTAACCTTTATTCTTCTTTGAGACAACCAGTGTACGATCAGCTCTATACTAGTTTATGGTCGTATGATCTCGTTTAGATAAAGAGAGGAGCGCTCCTTCTGCATATCTTGAATTTGAAGGTCTTGATCTGAGGTATAATGTTAACTTGATCATGAGAAGGATCCTATCAAGGATAATACTTCTTTAAGAACTTACCGTTGATCGGCATTATGAGTAAATCACCATCTGAAGTTATAAGGCGATATGCCCCGTTTGAATAGACTATTTCTATTACAAACAGTTCTTCCCATTTGGACTGAAATTTGCCTTTGGTTTTGTGCGTCATGATCATCGGTCATCTAACGGCTAAAACCAAATCTCCTTTATGGAAGACTCTTTACTTAACCTTCTTATTGAAGGCTTTTGAGATTCGGGCTTGATATAACTCAATGTGTTGCTGAGTTTGTAACCGCTTCTCATCTAGGGCTTCGAGCTCCTGGAGTCGCAATCGAACATTGTCCTCCTTTATCATCTTTGTCATCAAAGCGACTCATAATGACGACATCTCAATTCTAACGGTATGACTGCTTCGCACCCATATACCAGGGAAAAGGTGTATTACCTGTCAGGGTCCGAATTGTGGTTCAGTAGACTCAAAGACATTCACTAAGCTTCTCATCCCAGTCTCGCTTATTTGAGGAAACGAACTTTTTGAGTAGCTTAATATTATCTGGTTGAATGCTTCCGCCAAGCCGTTAGCGGCGGGATTATAAGCAGTTGAAGCCACATTCTGAATTGGTATTTATCACAGAACGATAGAATACCTGGCTTGCAAATTGGGGACCGTTATCATGGATGATCCGCCTAGGGACACCAAATCGATGGATGACATGGTGTTTGATAAAATTAACCACGTTAGAAGTTTTAACTTCCACCAGTGGTATAGCTTCTGCCCACTTTGAAAAGTAATCGATTATTGCTAAGATAAACTGGTGACCTCTCGTTGAGGAGGGGCTGATCGGCCTACGACATCGATTCGCCGCGCTTCAAATGGTCATGAAGTAACAGTTGGATGAAGCAACTCTGGAGGCTGATGTATGAAGTCCGCATGGATTTGGCAGGCCTTACACCTCCGTGCATATTAGATGGCATCGACTATCATGGTTGGCCAATAATATCCAAGCCTGTGCAATCGGTCCTTGAGTTTTGAACCTGGCTGATGAGCTCCGCATATGCCATCGTGCGCTTCTTTAAGCACTTCCTGTGCTTCTAAATTAGAAAAGCAACGGAGGAGGATATCGTCATATGAATGACGGTAAAGTGTCTTCAGAGTTGGATCATAGTAAAAGCGGAGAGACCTTCGCCTGATAGATGCCACTTCTTTAGAGTTATCCGACAGCAAAAGATACAAAGCATAGTCGATGAGGAGAAATCGCCAATCTCTCGGTTCAAGATCTGTCAAGATATTATAGACCTCTTTGGTTCTCAACATATGTTTAGAGCAGACAAGGTGTCGAGTCGCCACTGTAAGGTGATACTTCGTGTCGACTAACAAGACTAGCGTTGTTGCTAATGCAGCCAGAGCATTGGCACTAGTGTCTAGAATCGAGACACATGACTGATGTAAAAGCCATCAAATAAATTAGCCATTTCGATGACTGCATGATAATAAGGTACCAAATCTTCGTGATGGACCTCATATTCGCTTTAATCTGATTGACAATCAGTTTTGAACCACCATAAGCTTCAAGGTAGCGTACCCCCATTTCATGAGCGAGTTGAAGGCCAATAAGTAGAGCATTGTATTCTGCCACATTGTTGGAGCATGATTCCGTCAGAGAAAATGCTCTAGGAAGGACACAGTTTTGTGGGGAGATAAACATAACCCCCACACCGACAATGATCTTTCCTTTAGGGTCTATTCGTGATGCACCATCGAAGAACATCTGCCAAACTTCATCCTATGAAGTTATATTGGATTCGAAGACTTCATCTAGAATATCTTCATGAAATTTTGAGCTTTCCAGAACCGGATGAGCAGCCAAGAACTCTGCAAGTGCCTGGCCTTTAACCGCCTTCTGAGGGACAAAGAACATGTCGTACTGAGACAAAAAGAGGGCCCATTTAGCTAATCTTGAATTTAATGACCCTGGTTTCGTCATGAGAAGACGCAAAGGATTCACTATGAAAATGACATGTATGGTTTGGCCGACCAAATAATGTCGTGTCTTCTGAATAGCAAAGACAAGAGCTAAGCATTCTTTCTCAGTAGGATTATAGCGAGATTCTACCCCTATCAGAGTCCTGCTCAGATAGTAAATAGCTTGTTCGACCAGTTCGTTCCAGGTATGGGCTTTGATGGCTCCCATGTGAATCTCTACTTGGTCCAAGAAGTTATGCCTACATGTCTGCAAGAGCATGGGTGGTAATGGCATCCCTACTGGGTACATCAGAGATAAGTTTCTAAACCGTTCAATGTAGTCACGGAACGGACAGATTCGCCCTTCTTCTGCACAGTAGAGAGGAGTTTATCCATGGTTACCTTGGTATCGTCCTCATAGAAACGAGAAAGAAATCAAGTTTTCAGGTCGATCCAGGAATTGATAGAGCCCGGAGGGAGACTTCGGAACCAGTTAAATACTACCCCCTTGAAGGTGCCGATGAACAGTCTGGCCATGATAGTAACATTGTCTATAACATTACCGGTCTGAGACCGGAAGTAATAGATGTGCTGGTTAGGTGAGCTTTTACCATCATACGCATGTAATGTTGGTGGTTTGAATTTTAGCGGGTATGGTACTGAATCCCATTCCAAAGGGTAAGGACGAACTGCCCCTACTTTCTTTAGTTCGTCCCTCTGAGTTAGGGACGCGATCTGATATTGGATGCCTTTAAGGACTGCGGTATCAATTGTAACACCCTGTTCCCTGAATACGTACTTAGTTGCGTATTCGTATTTTTTGATCGTATTTTTTTGATTTACTTCCTGTATTTGTTTTGTATTATGAATTATTTATATGATCGTTTTACCTTAGATCTGGATTCGTGGACTCGGATGCAGCCCTAGTCTGAACCGGGACCGATCTTAGGTTATTGCTCAGTTTAGTCTTTCTAGTATTCAGATTTGACCGATTCTAATTTCAAACATCATTTTCTAATATTTTAGATTTTTTATGATTTTCTGAAATTTTTCAGAATTAAATTGAAGATCTTCAAAACCGGTGTCGACTAGTACCACTGACCGATTCTCAGATTTTTAATTTACAAACAGAGTTGAATTTTAAGAAACGACTTTCCCATAACTTCTTAAAATCACATTTTTTATCTAAATACTTTTTCTGGGATTTTTCTGAATTTATCAAAATTTCACTGGGTTTGGTGTCGGCCAGTATCACTGTTTGATTCCAGAAATTTTAGTTTACAATTGGAATCAAATTTCTAGATTCTACTTTCATATTACTTCTTAGAATTATATTTTCTCCTTTCTGGCATTTTCTGAGATTTTTCAGATTTTATTAAAATCCGGCCGACCCGGTATAGACCGATATTGACAGTTGGCTTCAGGATTTTTAATTTGAAAATAGAATTGAATTTCTAAAAACTGATTTCATCATAAATCTTTATATAATATTTATTATTTTTGAGAATTTTGGGAAGCTTTCCAAGTTACTTCATTTTTTGGACTTTTCCAGAGTTTTCGGTGTTTTCCCAGATACCGAAACCTTATCCAGATATTTTATTTTCTCTTTTTTCTATTTTCTCTCTCCTCTCTAGATGCGAGTTTCACCAACCCACATTTAATGCAGAGATCCTCTCCATACTGCATTTAATGCTCATGCCCTGCAAGATTAATTCTGAGTCTTGTCACCATGGCTTTTGTCTTTTTCATCAAACGCAACATTCGCGTTTCTCTTGGACGCGGATTTTGTTTCCGCGTCTAGCTCTTTGGCCTAGACGCAAGTCTGGGTGAATGAGACGCAAGAAACATGGTGGTTGAGTCTCTTTTGTTTTGAAACAATGACAACTTGTAATAATCTTAAACTTTCCCTTTATATTAACACCTCCACTCCTCTCTCTTTCATTTTTCTCTTCTTTCTTCTCCAACAGCAGCCAACAGCAAGCAACCAGCAGCCCAAGCTAGCCGTGCCCTTCCTTTGGCCGGCCACCCTCCATTTACACCACCATCTCCTCCACCAATTCCTCAACCATTCTCCCCTCCATCTCCTTCTCCATTTCCAACAACAACACCTCCACACCACCTTCTTCTTCGTCATTTCCACCAAGAAATACCAAGAAACCCACTTTCACCACCAAACTTCACCACCTTCCCCACCATTACCTACACCACCTTGATCACCATGAACCACGCCATCTTTCTTTCCTCGGAATACTCTTTCTAACGAGGTATAGATTCGTTCTCCGAAGCCTCGTTTCCAAAACTCTATTTTCTCCATTTCAACTAGAGTTGCACCACCATTGATTTGGGCTTAGGGCTTTGACCACCCATCTCCGGCCACTTCCGGCCATCTCCGCCCACCTCCGGCCGCCGCTGGCAACATCGCCGACCATTCCCCTTCCATTCTTCTTTCTTTTCTTTCCTTTCTCGTCCCTAGCTTTAACGCGGGTCTCGAACCCGCGTTTGGGGCCTCTGCACAACGCGACTCTTGCGTCTGCGATTCCTGTGTCTCCATTCTCTCTCCTCCTTTATATTGAATGCGTTTACGCGTTGATTTCCTGGATTCCGGACATCACACATTTCACAGTGTTTTCTGAGTTCTAGGCGAGTGTTCTCGCTTTCCCATTGGACTTACCCGCATCGTCGGGTTGACTTGCATAACATTATGTATTTATATCAGTATTCTCGTTTGGTATTATGATGTATATACTTGTCATGTTAACACTTGATATATACCCGTCTGTATCATTTAGCAACTGACGTGTTACCACCTGACATGACTTACTGCTTAGCGCTTGTTCCTCAATATAATATGATTTACCACCTGCTCCTTGACACGTTGATACTTGACCTATGGCTATCACATTCACGGAAATCCTACCGTGTTATCCTGTGTTACATACAGTGACTTGAATTATGTACTTGTTATTCTGTATTCTATATGCAGTGACCTGAATCTACAATACTTATGTACTCCTAAATTCCTGATCATGTCCTGCTCCTGTTATCCCCGTAAATTGATAATCACATGTTAAATTATAGTAAGACAACTTGTACCCAGTTTGGGGGAAACTGATGGGCCCTGATTAATCATGTTTATGGTGGTCTTATCGAGTCGCGCGTGGCCACTACTTGAGGGATCACCTGGCGGCCACCAGGGATTCCGTGGGGTGTGCTGGCACCCCTACTCCTGTTTATTCCTACTGGGTACGCACACGCCCTAGGCCTATTTCTATGGGATCTGCGATACTCTATTCCTGTTCGGGCATAAATAAGTCCCGGTACCTAGCGGTACATTCTGGCTCAGCACCGGATACTCCTGGATCGTTGTCCCGGGCATGTACGGGGCCCATCCGAAACATGATTCATCGAACTTCATCAGTTTCCAAATAACTTGCTCTATAAGTTGTAAGTGAAAGTACGTGGAATGGGACGCATACTGAAGCCTACAACTTAGACGGCCCCAATTATAATAAGATGTTAATATGCAATTTGTTGTGCCATTTTGTAACTCGGGTTGTATGTGCTTGGATTATGGTGACATGGGATAAAGGTATATAGATGAGGGTTTCCTTATTTGGATTATTCCCTCGATGTACTAGTCTCATAGAGCCGTGACCTGAGTCGTGCAATCGATTTTTTGCTCGTAATTAGTTTTATTCGGTTTTTTATCAATTTTATCGGTTTTATGATTAGTTTAGGAGACATCTGGTGTTGCCTTGTCTACTTTATTCATCGTCTCGTTACCTGCTTTTATCATCTTATATCATATATGATCCCGGCTAGATACCGATTACTGTCTCTTTACTTGCTCCTGCATGCTGCTGCTCACGACATGGTTTCCAATGTATGT
Organism: Agave tequilana; assembly: GCA_038442645.1. Classification (NCBI taxonomy): domain Eukaryota; kingdom Viridiplantae; phylum Streptophyta; class Magnoliopsida; order Asparagales; family Asparagaceae; genus Agave; species Agave tequilana. Next base: position 47,750 of record JAVJIF010011615.1, read on the forward strand.
TCACGTTTCGGATTTATCAATACACATGTGCTTATCTCAGCACACCATCTGGCTTTTGCATCACCACTCGCCGGGAGTTCTGACTCCTCTGGATTCTCATATCCAGATCTCGAAGCTTGGACTGTAGGGGATCTCCTTGCTGAGGATTAAGCTCACTTCTGCGGAGTGGACAGACCCATTGTAGCTTCAGTCCCATCCTTGCTCCTCCTGGTTGGCTCGCGGCATCCCCTGTTATCTCGTGAGCACCCTTTTGTACTGTTCATACATGTACATCTCTTTATATTCTCGCATTTGCGCCTATCGGTATGTAATATTCTTGTAATATTTGTCACCTCTGGTGATAACTTTGTAATTGTACTCATATGTTGGAATGTATAATGCACCACGTGCTTCCGTACTCTGATTCTTGCCTGTACTGATGCTTAGCGTATATACGTGAGGGTATTTCTAACCTGCGTATATACATCGCAGTGACGTCTCTGTATCCGCGGGATCGGGGCATTACATCAATAGAAGAACTTTCCTTTGACTTCTCAGTCTTGTGTTGTTCATTGCTATGATGTCCCTCCTCATTATTATTACTCTCGGTATTATTGTTGTTACGATTGGTGAGGAGTAGGGCGAGCATCTGCTAAATGTTGTCCAAGGCTTCTTGCTGAGCCTTAGAGGTTTTCTCTTGAGCTTCCAACCGTCGGCAGAGGTCATCATTACCGTTATCAGCCATATGCACTGACGCTCTATCTGTTCGTATCGAGCTGACTGTGACCGAAGAGGCATACTCACTGTCTTTGTCCTCTTCATCAGACCATTGAATAATCTCTCATTGATTCTGGTGAGGTTACTGTGGTTGAGGAGAATGGCTGCTCATAATTATAGGGTATTGCGACCCTAGATCTGGTGTTTCGGAAGACGCCTTCTTCATGCACCAAGACTTGGCGTAAGCCCAGACTGTAATCTGGATCTGGAGAACTGGAGGGAGGAGAGTTAGCGGCATCCGACGCTTGTCTGCCTCTACGCGGCTCTCGTCCCCTTTCGATCATATTGACGGATGCAGAGGGCAGATCTGGTAGATCTTGCGATACGCTCCTTTTGCGAGGCTTCATAGGAGCTTATTGCGATAATCGGTTAAAAACTGATCGTCAGTTTGGAGGAGTGGCGGGGCTTGGTCCCAGCTGGCAATGGACTGAATGGAGTGTCACCAACTGACATCCCACTTGCTGACAACAAGAGAGAGAAATTTGGAGTAAATCTGACTTCCGTTTGTTCGTTAAGAACTCTCACAAGTCAGATGTAGTCAGGCTTAAGCGACTCAGCACAGAGGCTGTGTTGGATTGCGCATAGGACGATGCCTTGTTCTTTTCATCACCACAGAGGTGGTTAGCACTAGATAGTGCTTTTAGCTCTAGCTTCGCGGTTAAGAACTTTGGGAATGCCCTTCGGTGTTGAAGCTGCATAAGCACCGCTATCAACACTTGGGGACAATCCCTTAGCTTCCCTGCGAAGAGCGAGCTTAGCGCTTGAGGAGTTGGGGGGCGAAGCATGCTGTGGTGCTTTATCCGCTACCTTACTGCGAAGGAGGGTAGCACTGCTGGGTGCTTTAGTCCTAGCCTTGCGGCTGGGAACTCCGCGCGTATCTTGTAATTCTAGCGCCGTGTTTACCACGCCATCAGTAGCTTCACTCATGAGAATGAGGTTGGCGCGAGGAGTTACCGTTCCTGAATTAGGCAAAGGTGTAGTCGCCATTTTAGCTTCGCGGCTGATAGTCTCAACGAAGCAGGCAGGTATCTTGCCTTTATCTTCGCGGGATAGGCGGACCTGTGGCGTAGCTGCGCTAAAAGCTTCATATAGAGCTTTCTATTTTGGCCTCCACATCTTCTTTAGAAGAGGAGACTTAGGTTCGCAGGGAACCTGGCTAGCCACACGCGAGGCTGAGAAGAGTTGGGAGGAGTCCGCGTCCGATTTTTGCTTTGAAACCTTGGCCATTGTGACCTTTCTATGCTTCCGTGCGTGGAGCATTGGACCACCTCCAGAGAGGAGTTCTTCGAATTTTCCTTGGTCGAAATGAACGACCAGCTTTTCGAAGGTAACAGGCTCAAGATTCTGACCCTCTTTGTTGTGCTAGAAGACCGTAGTAGGCTTGCGGAGAGCCTTATCTGTCTCGATAGAGACTTGCTTCAAAGAATTAGCCAAAGGGGTTCCGGCTATGCCGACTTCCTTGGAATCGCGTGTAGGTTCTTGGCCAGAGTGAATGGCCAGCGCCTCAGCAGTAGACCCAAAGGTCTGATCGTCGCATTGCAACACTTGATTCTCAGCAGTGGAGAATACAATCCCCAGCAGAGTCGCCATCTTGTTTTTCATTGATTTTGCAAAGGGAAAAACGTACAAAAAAGTGGTCGAGGAACTAAATTACAAGTAATTAAAAGGAAAATTACAGGTAGATCTCCTCTGAGATTATTAGGAAAATGTGCTGATAGGAATCTGATTAGCGCACGATCACTTTATCTCTTTGACGATGCGATCAATCAGACAATAGGAATGTCGCCTGATGGGATTCCCTTCTCGCCTGGTTCGGGGAATCGGAGAATAGAAGGTTGATGAACCCTCTTGTTACTTCTCGAGCTGCCTCCGCATAGGAATCCCTTCTCGCCTGATTCCGGAGATTCCTTGAGAGGGAGGAAGATATTAGGGTATTAGCACCCTGATTAGAGATAATTCTCTGAATTCTTGGAAGCAAGAGAATAGATCTCTATCCTTAGCCGTCTCTCCTTTTTGTCCGCCTCTCTAGCTTTCGCCCTTCTTTTCGTATGCCTCTGGTAGGCTATTTATAAGAAGGAGTATGGGTATAATCGCCCTGAAAATCTGAAAACAGATTGGGTCAATCTATTTTACATCCGGTAAGTAGCCTCGCCACGAGGCTAGAATCAGTTTCTGCGAAGGAATAGCTGATCTCTTGATTCGCTCTGCTAAATGAGGGATACTCCCTTGATTCTTTCCAAGTAACTGAAAGATCTCCCCTGATCTTCTCACTTGATTGGGAGAGTCAAAAGATCATGGAAAACAACTACCAAATTTGATCTCAATTAGATTTGATCTCAATTAGATTTGATCTCATCTAGAGAATTGATTGGTCAAAGGTGACCATAAAAGACCCGCAGCGGAGTCGTTGCGTTGAGCTCATGGCGGAGTTGGGAGAAGCTTCTGGCGAAGCTAGAGGAAAACTCTCAGAGGAGCTAGATAGAACTTGTGGCGAAGCTACCAATCATCCTTCTGCGTGGCTACGTGGGGCTTCGAGCGAAGCTAACTTCTCTGCGGAGTTAACTGAGCATTTCTGTGCGAAGTTGTAAGTTAGCTCACAGCGAGGCTGTGAAGGAGCTTCCTGCGATGCTAAGCAACTTTGGCTTCTTATGTGAGACTTATCTCGTGGGCTTGTGCGAGGCTAAGTGTTGAGCTAACTTAGTGTCTCTGGACATGCTTGGGCCTTTTCACGAGCTTTTCTTAGCTTACTGTCTCCTTCACTGGATCGGTAAAGTCCAAGTTGTTGATACGTCCCTTTGAGATGGGTAAAGAACTGGTCGTCAGCTTGTTTGCCGCTTGTTTGTTATAAATGTCAACAAGTTAGATATTGTTCAGACCAGTTAGGAATCTTGAGTTTTTTAGAGTGTCAACAAAGTAAACACACAAGTTTTAATATTAATTTTTAAGAACAAAGCTCTGGTGTTTCGGTTTAACCATTTTGTTTAACTAGAATATGGTTTAGCTTTATGAGTACGCTTTTAAAGAGACTTATCTTTCATTGTATGAGAAGTTTTTTTTTTTACAAAAACAAGTTTCTTAAACAAGTGTATTTTTTGTATTTATACAAGTTTTGAAAAAACTTGTTTTTCACTTTAAAGTTTAGTTTTGGAAAAATAATTTTTGTATTTTAGAAATGATATTTAACATCTCAAAAAAAGTTCACTTGTAGTATGTGTTAAATTTTTTGTTCACACATATTGGTGCTTTAATGTATTTACATGAACTTATTTTTATAGAATTTATAGAGATTATTGGATTTAAAAATGAATTTAAAAAGGATTTAAAAATCAAGTTTTTGGGTCATAGCCCGTAGACCGCCCGACCGATTGCTAGCCAGAGCCAAGTGCTCTGTCGGTCAACCACCCGGTCGATCGGATATTTATAGACACATGGACAATGAAAATTGTACATCTCGGTCGACCGACCTGTTGACCGATGAGAGATATTGCTCCCTGTTTGTATATGTCGATCAACGACCGGTCAACCGCAGATAGAGCCTTGCTTTCTGTTTGAGCTCGGTCGACCGACTGGTCGACCGCTGGCTACGACGACTATTTTTATAGTCGTTGGTGGTCAACCGGTCTCTGGTTAAATAGCCAGAAATGGCTAGTTTATAATTTAAACTGGTTTTATCTTTCCCAAACGGACATTTTTCTCTTTCTTAGGGTTCTAACAACTATTTTATGCCCAGATTAATTCTCTAATCATTTCTACCTTCCTATAAATAGTAATCATTGGAGAAAGTTTTTAACAAGAATTTTTACAAGAGTTTTTGAAAAATTTTATTGAGAAAATTTGTGTTTAAGTTTTTGAAAAAAGTTAAGAAAACAAGTTTTTGGGAAATTCAAGTTTCAAAAATTACGATATTTTCAAGGAAAATTTTCAAGTGTTTTCTTAAGAGTCTTATTTCAACACTTCTAGTTTTCTCACAAACTTGAACTTATTATTTCTATCTATCTTTAAGAATTTCTTGTTTTTGTGAGATTTTTAGTTTGTGGTTTTAGTGATCACCAAGTGTTGTTCAATATTTTAAATACCGGCCGACATTTCAAAATTTCAGTTGAAATGTTGGGAATTGCATGTGGCCGACACAAAATTGTCTACCCAATTTTAAATATCGAAACGAGGTTAATGTCACCAAAATTTTGGTGAATTTTGACATTTTGGCCGATTTTGTGGTTTCAAAATGTCGGCCGACATTTGATTTTGTTTTATTTGGGTTTGAACCCATTAACCAAGTCCAACATCCGACCTGATTGTATATATAAAAGCAGAGAGGGGGATTTAGGGCACACTCGCAGCCCAAATCGACGAGGGAGAGGAGGAACCACCCTCGTCTTCTCCAAATTGACGACCTCGATCTCGTTTTCCCTAAATCAATGGTCTCTCTTGCTCAACCTCACCCTTGTCTTCCCCAAATCGACTCTCTCTCTTCTTCCTGAATCGCCCTCGTCTTCCCCAAACCTTCGGCGAGACTGCGAGAGCTGACCAGCCCTGACGGGGTCCTGCCTACGAGCCCCGACAAGGACCAAGATGCCCTGCCAAGCCCGATGAGCCCTGACGAACAACTGCCAGCTCTGGCGAGGCAGCTCAGGCAAGTTCTGTAATTATTTTCCTTTTTGGGTAATTTCGTTTTATTTTGTCATTTTTGATGATTTTGTTCTGATTTTTTATTTTGAAGTCCTAATTTCTTAAATGTCCCATCATTTTCTTTTTAATTTAACCTCAAAATTTAGAATTAGATCTGATTTTTTTATTTCAACAACAAAATTAGTTATATTGGATTGAATATTTTTCTATTCAATCAATTGATCCATTTTTTTATTTTTGCAACAAAATTTTAGTTAGATTTAAGTGGATCTGAAGATCCCCTCTATCTCTGCCGGTCTCTCGGGACCAGTTGTTCTCTGGCCCTAGCTGTCACCCTCTACACTGAACCGTCGTCCTCTGGACCTTGCCTCACCCTCCAGACCTCGTCGTTGCGCTCTCAAGCTCTACACCTTCTAAATATGTACTCCTTTCCTTGTGCGTAAGCATTTTTGGGCAATGATGTTGGCATGGCTATCTGGTTTGTCATGACTTTGTGGGTTTGACTTTGTAGGTTTTTAAGAGTCTTGGATGCTTCGTTGTAGAGCAACTCTCAGATCTTGTGGTTGTGGGCAATGATGAATTTACTGAGCCCTACACAAAAGTTGCTGCGAAAGTTTCACAGCTAAAGATTACAAAAGATCTTTCTGTCTGTGGTTGCTGCATGTTTCATGCCATATGTTCTTCTCTATAAGATGCTAATGTTTTTGTGGGTTTTTGGTGTTGTATGTTGTGGTTTTTAGGTTTATGGTGTTGTATGTTACGATTTTGAACTGTATTATCGTTTGTGATTCTAAATGTCGGCCCCCCAAATATGAAGTCCCTCCCCCTAGTAAGAAGAATTGGTGATGATGAGCCTCATCTGAGTCTATTTCGAAGTCTCTTTCCCTAGTAAGAAGAATTGGCGATGATGATCCCTATCTAAGCCAATTTCAAAGTCTTCCCCCCCAGTAAGAAGTTTTTGTACAGATCTGTACGGGAGATTGAAGGTTGAATCTTATACTTATTAGTGTTACTACTTTACAACCATTTGGTGTTATTAAGGTTTGATCTTATACTTACTGGTGTTACAACTCTATATTTGTTTTTCTTGGCACAAAGTTGCAATCATCCGATTTTATGGTTTTGATGATAACAAAACATATGTGGTTATTTAGTACTCATCAAGTTCAAGTGTTTAAGTATATTTCAAGATTTTAATAGATTCAAGGAGTTTTCTTCCTCTAAAGGAAGGTGTTGAAAACTCAAGGATATTCAAGTACGAGATTGAAACTCAATGCACTCGATGTCACTAAAGGAGAAGCCTGCTTGAAAATCTTGTAGTCACCTAGAGCCTTTTAAGATATTAGTTGTTAAAGTGTAGAATATAGTTGTGATGCTCAAGAAGTTACACATACAAAATACACGATTTCAAAAAAATTAAGTTTTGATAGTATTGATATTTTGCATGTTTAGTTTTGATACATGTCTCATAATTTTTTCAAAATTTTATAACAAGTTTAGAACATGTATTTCATCACCTACACATTGCTACATTACCTATAAAGCAATACAAAATATTTAAAAAATATTTGAATCTCAAAAGTTTTCATAAAAAATGTTTCAGGCCGGGTCGGTCGACCGATGCCATACCATTGGAAATCCAGATGCCGTCATTACGAGTTGCTCTGACCACTAAGGTCACATCAGAGGACAATGATCGGTTACGTCTTCAAGAGCTCTAAGCCCTAGATGAGAAGCGACTACAAGCTCATCAACACATCGAGTTGTATCAAGCTCGAATCTCAAAAGCCTTCAATAAGAAGGTCAAACAAAGAATTTTCCAGAAAGGAGATTTGGTTTTAGCCTTCAGACGACCGATGATCATGACGCACAAAATCAAAGGCAAATTTCAGCCTAAATGGGAAGGACCGTTCGTAATAGAAACAGTCTATTCAAACGGAGCATATCGCCTTATGACTTTAGATGGCGATTTACTCATGATGCCGATCAATGGCAAGTTCTTAAAGAAGTATTATCCTTAATTAAGGATTCTTCTCATGATCAAGTTAACACTACACCTCTGATCAAGACCTTCAAATCCAAGGTACACAGAAAGAGCCCTCTCTCTTCCTCCAAACGAGATCATGCAACCATAAGCTAGTAGGAACCTGGTCATACACTGGTTGTCTCAAAGGAGAATCAAGGTTACACATGCACTAACCACATGATCCAACACCTTTAACGGTTAAGGATAGAGGAAAATGTTGGCCTTTAAGCCCAACATAAGTTCTCGACAACTCATCATACTGAGGGAAATAGCATGGCTAGCCCGACTCAAACGGTAGTTGGTAAAGGCATATCAAACCTGTTGACAGCTGAGGATTTGCTAAAAATCCTAAGGGACCTGTTCCTATTTGATTCCCTCTCTAAAATCACTTACCAATTCTCATCCATAGAATGGTAAAACCACATATAAAGATTTTTCCATCCATTTCGCTGTTACGTTAACACTAAACCTATGACAGTGATTTCCTCGTTTCTCCCCGTGAGAACGAGACCCCTTTCATGTTATGTTTAACAGTATAACCTCTGACATCCATTTCGCTGTTACGTTAACACTAAACCTATGACAGTGATTTCCTTGTTTGTCCCCGTGAGAACGAGACCCCTTTCATGCTATGTTTAATAGTATAACCTCTGGCATCCATTTCGCTGTTACGTTAACACTAAACCTATGACAGTGATTTCCTTGTTTCTCCCCGTGAGAACGAGACCCTTTCATGCTATGTTTAATAGTATATCCTCTGGCATCCATTTCACTGTTACGTTAACACTAAACCTATGACAATGATTTTCTCGTTTCTCCCTGTGAGAACGAGACCCCTTTCATGCTATGTTTAACAGTATAACCTCTGGCATCCATTTCGCTGTTACGTTAACACTAAACCTATGATAGTGATTTCCTCATTTCTCCCCGTGAGAACAAGACCCTTTCATGCTATATTTAACAGTATAACCTCTGGCATCCATTTCGCTGTTACGTTAACATTAAACCTATGACAGTGATCTCCTCATTTTTGCAATGAAATCGAGACCTTTTTTCAAATCCCATCAAAACTTTGAGCTTGGTGGCTTCTCAATCGGTTATGTCATTGTGACCTCTGAACCGGCAGATAGCCAAGTCTCACCTTTTAGTCTGACCAGGACTACTTCGAGCTTGGTGGCTTCTCAATCGGTTATGTCATTGCGACCTCTGAACCAGCAGTTAGCCAAGTCTCATCTTTCAGTCCGGCAAGGACTATTTCTTTGTCATCATACGACAAAACTTCGAGCTTGGTGGCTTCTCAATCGGTTATGTCATTGCGACCTCTGAACTGGCAGATAGCCAAGTCTCACCTTTTAGTCCGACAAGGACTACTTCGAGCTTGGTGGCTTCTCAATTGGTTATGTCATTGCGACCTCTGAACCGGCAGATAGCCAAGTCTCACCTTTCAGTCCGACAAAGACTACTTCGAGCTCGGCGGCTTCTCAATCGGTTACGTCATTGCGACCTCTGAACCGGCAGATAGCCAAGTCTCATTATTCAGTCCAGTAAGGACTATTTTCTCAAAAGGCTGCGATACAAGTTGAAAGCGAGAATTCAGAAAATAAAATAAGTTGGAAATACAACAGGGAGTCAAAATGAAATCGCTTTTAATTGATTCTAAAAAGAGGGATACATGAAGGCATATATTACAAGCTATGATGGTGCTTCATAAGATTTGATCCGTCCTTCAAGAATGGCCAGCCTTGTCTTCCTATCGTCAGCAGCCCTAACAGGCGCCTGCGACCTCAGCTCAGCCTCATTAAAGCTCGCCGTCTGGGCTAAGCGAGCTTCAACTTCAACCAAGGCTAAGCGAGCTTCAACTTCAACCAAGGTTGCCCTCTGAGCTAGCTCTTGCGCAAGAGTTCGTCATTTTGAGCCCTAAGCTGCTCGAGCCGGGCAGCCTCTTCAAGACGCACTGGTTCAGTCTTGGATAAAAGAAGATTTGCCTTCCTGATCATCTCGTTGGCCTTTTCAATTTATCTTCAGCGTCAAGAAGAGCACTGCTAGAAGCATCTATGGCGTCCCCGAGCTCTACCTTCCTTGTCTCCAAGGATTTCAAGTCAAAAGAAATGGCCTTAGCGGCTTCCTGAGCGGCAAGATGGGCTTCATGTATTTGAGCAACAAGGTGCGCAAGCTGCTCCTTAACTAAAGACTCTAGGTCCGAATGGCTAAGACGGCGCCATTCGTCTGCATCCCTCTCAAGTTGGTCCACCAGAAGTTCCAATGCAGCGGTCTGGTCATCCCCTCCAAAGTCTCGGATACTCTCAATGCTTCGGGAGAGGACAACCTTAAAGCAGAAAATGAGGTAGTTGAGCCTTTCAAGATCAAAGCAATGGATCGCTTCAATCCCTTATAAAAGCTATCGACTAGCTCAGCCACAAATTCATTCTCGGCCTCAATCACTCCTGGCAGACGAGCAGCCTCTGAAGATTCTACCGGTTTATTGACACTACTGTGGAAGGAATAGTAGAAGCACTGGCTGTAGCAACATGAGAGGTCATCGGTGGTCTCGGAGGAGTCTTCATTGAAACCAGTACACTAGCCACAACTAAAGTCGGACTAGTGACTAATTCTGGGAGAGCGGGCTCAACCACCAGTGTTGGAGAAGTAGGACTGGCAATCACCCTAACCTCCGCACTTGACAAGATAGGCGGCGCTGGCAAAACCAATGGCATCTCACTCGCCGATATAGTTGGAAGTAAGATTGGCTCCGTGACTACCGTCCCCTCAATTTCAGTTCCTCTGGTTGGTTCAGGCTGATAAGAGGGTAGGTCACCATACAAAGCATCCAACTCAGCAGCATCCACCACGGTCGAAGTGCTTACTTCACCCCTGGACCCCTCAGGAAGATTGGTTAGCTCTCTTGAAGTCGATGCACCTAGAGGCGGAACACGTGCAACAAGACTTTGCTTAGGCAGGGCATAACAAATAGCAAGTGCTAAAATGGTCAAAATAATACCAAAAGATAATGTCACCTCAATCGTCTTGACTGCTGCTTCAGTCCCTACGGGCTCCATAGGAAAATCTTTGGCGGAATCAACATGAATGGCTGGCCCGCCTTCGCTTGCCAAATCCTCCGTGGTCCACCCAAAGGAGCTAGAAGCTTCAGAACTTCCTTTCGAAGTCCCGGCGCCCGAAGGACCGACATCAGCCACATCATCTCCAGATTCTTCCGAGACGACGAAATAGCCAGCCTCATCGCCCTCCTTTATAAGTAAACAAGGGATCATAATGCTCCCCTTGTTCTCCGACAACTTCAGCTCTCGGCTTCTCACCGCCTCATTCCTGAATCATAAAACAGACCATGAGCTGTCTGGAACACATAAGAAGTATATTACAAGAATGAAGCTGATCTTACTTGGGTCTGGAGCGGCTTCGCCAGTAGTCAGTTTAGGAACTGATAATTCAGTTACTAATGGGGCAGGAGGAGGAGCCGCAGTAGGAAATTCGCCCTCTGCAACTACCGTAGGAGCATAGCAACGAGGCTTCTTCACTACCCTCTTCCTACGAGATCCACCCTTCCGCTTTCGTTTGAAGTGGACGTTGGGATCTTCTTCCTCCACTTCTTCAACATCAGCATGTTCTACGGGGGCCGTCCCCACCACGCCAGAAGCAGCTGCTGGAGCCTCAGCACCCGTTTTCGCTTCGAAGCGAGGACTTTCTGCATCCGAGGTTTCACTGTCATCAACGGCAATGAACTCCCTGAGGCCTGGGACACGAACTCTTTTACTCTCGCCCTTCTCAGTGACTTTCTGTTTCAGCCGCTGAGAAATTTACTTCACACCAGAAGAATTAACAGAAAATTCAGTGGGTGTGGAGTTTGAGGTTGTATACCACTGGCAGAATCCCAGGGTCATTAGAAAGTTCGGAGTCCTTAAAGGCATGCAGAGCCGCGCTTCGGTACAGCTAGCAATGAAGAACCGCCAGGCACGGGCTCCATCAATGAGGCTCCCCATGAAAGCCAAATTGCTATTTGGATTGCCCACGTACAGTTGGTCATATCCAAACTGACGGGCAAACTGACTTGGAACATAAGGCTCCAGGTAGCAGGTGTTCCCGCCTCTGTACAACAAATGTGAGGGCCGAATGCTAACCAGCCACTCAAAAATTTCCCAGCTCAATGACGTCTGCCCTTCCCCCACGTCCTTAAACTCTTCACCATAGCCCGCATCCCGAATATAGGGGGAAGGAGCGGAAAAGGCTATAGACGTGATAGCGGCACAGCAACTTACGGACCGCAGCCACGTAAGTCTTCAGCCATGAACATCCCTCGAATCGATGGAGAAGCGCCATTCGAACACCTTCTGGGGCTTCTTCTCCGGCTTCGATCATGGAAGGACAGTGAAGGGAGAACCACGCCATCAAATAAGTATATGGCAGGCCTATTCTGGGGTTTGGTCCGTCGCAGGGTAGAATAGTCCCCTTTCCCCGTTTCGTCGTTGGTGGCCTACAGAAAGCCTCCGTCAATGCGTGAAGGCCTCTCTGAATACTGAAATTGCTCTGATACCAATTATGAAATAGCTCTGATACCAATTGTAAGGTCACCTAGAGGGGGGGTGAATAGGTGATGGCTAATCTAATGGTCACTTGTGAACAAATAATGCGGAATTAAAACTAAGTTGACCAAATTAAAATTTCTTTTAATTAAACACTTATGTATAACTCAAGAGTGTTGCCGAATTCCCCTGCGAGGCTCTGGACAAGCTCCTCTAGATTCCCCTTGAATGGGTTGAGGTGCCGCGTTGGCTCTCTTGGTTGAATACTAGTGTTAACAACAATCCCACGCAATTATATATCAATTAAGCACAAGGGTATATATCATGCATATATAAGATGAACACAATGAAAGTAAATGCAAGATATAAAAGAGACAAAGAGAGAGAGAGGGAAGAGTAAGCAATCGCAAACACAAAGGGTTTGTTTCGAGGTTCGAGCACACTTGCTCTACATCCCCGCCTTCGACACACGAAGGATTTCCACTATGTAAGATCCCACCGGATCTCTCCTCGGTGCCGTACACCTACAAACCCTCGGACTCCCAAAGTCCCTTACACACCAATAGCCCACCGGCTCGTCGAGGACGCACCTCGCACCACAAGTTCGCACCCGAACTCAACCACAACGAGCACACTTGCCCGTTTCCTCAAATTACAAGAAATCAACTCTTGGTGATCTAACACTTGATCACCAATAAAAGCTCTCACTACAACACTCTCCTAGATGATAGATTTACAATGGAAGCTCAAGTGTAGTGTGAGAAATCAAGGAAAGAAAGCAATGGAGGAAAAACTCAAGAATCACTTTTACACACTCAATAAAAACTCTTCCTTTTGATTGGAAGTATTTGCACTAAAATCTTGTGGAGAAACTCTTCTAAAAGTATCTGAAAAACTGCTCAAGAAGTCTCCTAAATGTTCACCCCAAAACAGAAGACAAAATCCCTTTTTATAGGCTGCCAGAAAATAGAGCCGTTGGGGTTCTGTCAGAGCTGGCGGTCGACCGCCGGTCGACCGGCCAACGGTCATTTTTCTGACCGTTGCAGCCACCGGTCGACTGGTGAGTCGACCGCTCTTCTGGAAAGAACTGTCGGTCGACCGATCCGGTCGACTGGCATTTTCCAGAGAGCAACAGGTTTGGGTCGGTCGAGTATCGGTCGACTCCGGTCGACTGATACGCACATGCACAAAAACTGTGCATGTCGGTCGAGTGCCGGTCGACTGCCGGTCGACCGGTCACTGAGAAATTCTGAAAAATCAGAACTTCCAGGACCTGGACAATTTGGATTTAGGTTTTGGGTCTTGGATAAAATATTTTGGTCTTGAAAAATCATAGAGTATGGGCATGTGTCATACTACTATCAGGGTAAAATACTTGGTAAAAATTCTTTTGATAAAAACTTAATTGTCCATGAAATGTTTTTCCAAACCTTTATCAAAAACAAAAACAAGATATTTGAGTTCATTTAAAAGCATGGTGTGTATGGATATGATCCACTACACAATCAATATGGAATATCTATGTTTTTGACATAAAGCTCTAATCATGATTTTGGTTTAAAGATATGAACTATGAAATACCAAAATCCAAGATAAATATTTTGTCTCAAAGAAAATCTTTGTTCTAAGTAAAAATTCTTTTCTAAAAAGAAATCTTTTATGAAATCAATTAAATCAAGAGTTCTATCAAGAGTGTGTGTGTGATATAGACTTGAGCAATCCACAACTATCTATCCTTTACATCTTTTACTAAAACAAAAATACAAATCTTATACCTAGACACAAGTCTTCAACTTCTTGAAGTCTTCCCTTGAAGGCTTCTCATCTTCTTGACTTGGTCCAAGCTTGATCCAAAAACTCCTTGGATCACCACATGCAAGCTCTAAATCTTGTTCTTTTATCCTTTGTTGAGCTATGCACCTACTAAGATCTTGATCATGAATCTGTCACTAATTAAACACAAGATCATTAGTAACTATAACTACATGAGTTGATCATCATCAAAACTAGGGTGAAGGGCCTTTGGGCCAACAATCTCCCCCTTTTTGATGATGACAAAACTCATGGAGTTATATATGCATGGATTAAAGTAAAGCTTCAAAGAAGCTCCCCCTTAACTCATGCATAATAAATAAGCAATAGATATTCAATGAAGCACTTAAAAATGTATGCAAATGAATGCATGTAAAACAAAACAAATCTTTTATTTCTTGTGATGCATGAGTAAAAGCACATGTATAAAAACTCAAAATCATCTCAAAATCTTTCTCTCCCTTAAGTAAGGAACAAATACTTCTCCCCCTTAAGGAAATCATGCATATAACTCAAATACTTCTCCCCCTTTTTGTCAATCATCAAACAAATTTTCTCCCCCTTTTTGTCAAAAATAAGGAAATCAAGGAGGGTAAAATACAAATCAATCAATAAAATTTTTATGCGATATAAATTCATGAAGAGGAAGACGTTAAGTTAGCTTCCCGACACATATACATTACATGAAAGAGGGATGACAAGCCCTAATTCACATAACGTATAATATGTCATGCATAAGAGGAGATGTGAAGCTCCCCCTACACACGTATATCATAAAAGAAGAGTTGTCAAGCTCCTCAAATTATAATATACTCAACATGAATCTTCATATGGAAGAGATGTTAAGCTCTCCTTGCATATAGACAATACAAATCAAAAATTTTGAATTTTTCTTTATCAAAACAAAATTTTAACTTTTTCTTAGTAACAACAAATTTTGAGATATCAATTGTAAAATAATCAAATTTTGAATTTTTGATACCAATTTCAAAACACAATGCATAAGCTTATTATGAAATACCAATTTGAAATCTAAGTAAGCTTAGCATTAACAATCTATGTGCTTTAAAAGATACCAATTGTAAAACAAGCACACAACTATCATATATATGTATGAAGAGATTATATCAATAGAGATGGATACATACATATAAAGAAAGCAAAATATGAGTATATACCAAAAAGGTTCATATTGATAACAATTGCAAATAACCAATGATACCAATAGAGAAATAGGCTTAGGTGTATATGTCATATAATCTACCATATGAAGAATTCGAACTAGTTAAATGAACTTGTTTTAAGAACTAGTACGAGATCCTTCCATCAAGGAATAAGTTAAAAAGTTTTTCATGAAAGATCAATGAAACACAAGGCACTAAAAACACTCTAATCCATAAAGTCCATTTAATGTTTTCAAGAGATGTGAGTGTACTAATGTTATGTGGAACAAGGCATCATGAAAATTGCAATAAGTCTCAATATTCCTTTAAATTTTGAATTCTTGAAATCCATCACAAAAATTTTATTGTACCAATTTAAAAACACAAAATTTTATTAAAAACAAAATTTATATTTCAAGATATATGTATGTTTTGTCAAGACATTAAGTATACATACATATCCCTAAAATACAATTGAGTCCATATAAGTAGATTTGCATTAAAGGCAAATGACTCAAGAGGTATCCATGTATATCTTAATGTTTTGGCAAGACAAGCATATACATGAAATGAAAGGCACATGATCAAAACATAAATACAAATGGGAATACAAGTTTAAGAATGTAATGATCATCAACACAAGGCTATACTAGTACATCTAATAGGCACAAATAAGCATTCAACCCAATCATATATAGATTTATTTGTGGTCCATAAGGTGTACAAGTATAAATTCAAGTGTTGACAAATACTAACATCTAAACTAATATTCAATACAATGAAGCATCAAAATTTTGAAATCACAAAAGAATTTATCCATAAAAATAGAATCATGTGCAATACTTGAAGAATAGATAACTAGTTTAAATGAATTTTTGACAAACTAGTTAAAGATCCTTCATAAATAAAAAATCATATGTTTTTCATGAATAATACTAAATACATAAAGGTTCAAGCACTCATATTCCATAAAGCTCAACATATATATTTCTTAAAGATTGAGTGTTCAAAGGTTATGTAAATAGTGTCTACATGAAAATAGTCATTGAAGCCCAAAACGATCATAAGTCAAATTTTTTAACAACAAATCATGAAAAATCATTTTTCACTAAAATCAACAATTTTCATGGTATATGTATGGTTTATACAAATCTAACAATATGCATACATATCCCAAAAATAAAGAGTCTATTAAATGTTTGCATGAAGGCAAGAGACTCACGGGTATACATGTATATTTATTGGATTTGAATTAAGCATGCATATACATGAAGTAAATCACAAAAATTGGCAAAACATGTATATATGAGAATTATCAAAACTAGATTATACATATGCATAAAGTGGATACAAGTGAGCATGAAGTTCAATTATTTAAGAGTCAATTGTAATTTACTATTTGTATATGTATACATACAAGTTTGATATATTCTACATCTAAGCATGTAAATACCACATGAAGCACAAATCAAACAAAATCATGAACATGCTATGAATGTATGAAATAAGTAAAAGCATGTATATAAAAATAGGAGTTTAGAAGTTGTTACCAACTACAAAGCTCCAAGTATGGTGGTCTTTTCCACCAAAAATCCTTGATAGCAATGCATCCAAAAGTTTGTCCATCATGTTCATTGCATTTGCTACCAAGGCACCAATCCTCTCACGTCTTGTGAGAGCCCTCACCTACATCACAATCAAAAGGTGGGGGTTTTGGTACCCATGTTTTCTTGGGTCCTTTGGGGTTAGCATTGTTATAAGGAACCCAAAATCTATTATATTTAGCAAAATATAAATATGGTTTCTTATCAAAACAATATCTTGCTAGATGGCCTTTGCGACCGCAATGTGTACAAATGTACACCTTAGCATGATGCTTATGAGTGTGATTGTGATCGTGATGTGCACCATAAGCATGAGCATGATGAGTATGATGATGTGCATGAGCATGGGGAACTTGTTTCTTTTGAAACAAAGATTCCAACTTAGAATGATTAAATGCACAAGAGTTCAAAGTTGAACTCAAATTATTCATTTTGTTTTTCTTATTCTTAATCTCATTAGATGTGGCATGAAAAGCATGATGAGATGAAGAATCATTTTTCTTTTTCTTCTTAGCAACAAAATCTTTTTCTTTTTCAACAAATTTTCTTTTCAAAGTGATATTTTCTTGAAAAATATTTCTTTTTGTTTTTCTACCATAGCTATCTTATCCTTCAAAATTGTGTTCCCTTTACACAAATCATTTAATTTAGACATGAGGGAAACATTTTCATTTTTCAAGTCTTCATTTTCCTTTTCTAAACATGCAAGTTTATTTCTAAAAGAATCATTTTCTACATGCATGCAATCAATGTTCTTTTTCAAATCTTTATTATTCTTTTCTAAGCATGCAATGTTATCTCTACATGAATCATGTTCATTATGCATGCAAGCAATGTCCTTTTTCAAAATTTTATTTTCTTTCTTAATTATGTCATATCTTTCAAGCAATAATTGGCATAAAGAATTTAGCTCATCATATGACATACTAGCATCCTCATCATCGGATTCGGTATTTACCTCAAGGGGGTCATCCCCTTGGACCATGTAGCACTTGTTGGAGGTGTCGCTTCCAACATCCGAATCACTCCCCGCAAGGTATTGTTCATTTTCGCCAAGGGAGATGAGGGTGTTCCAAACTACAAAAGCCATATCAATATTAGCAACCCTAAATAAGTAATCATCATTTAGGGTACTCTTCAAAGCATTTAGGGCTTTTGTATTAGCCTCAAGATTCTTACCATCTATACAATAAGCATTATTAGTAGTGGCAAGATATACATTATAACCTAGGGCTTTGAGGAATAATGACATCTTAACTTTCCAAATGTGGATGTTAAGAATATCAAAGGTGGGTGGTGACATAAAGTCCATGGTGAGGTGTGTGTACAAAAATATTGTGATTAGCCTAATATGAGGATCTTTAACTCTTAGGTTGTTAGACCCTTATCAAGAGCACTTGCTCTGATACCAATTGAAATTGCTCTGATACCAATTATGAAATAGCTCTGATACCAATTGTAAGGTCACCTAGAGGGGGGTGAATAGGTGATGGCTAATCTAATGGTCACTTGTGAACAAATAATGCGGAATTAAAACTAAGTTGACCAAATTAAAATTTTTTTTAATTAAACACTTATGTATAACTCAAGAGTGTTGCCGAATTCCCCTTGCGAGGCTCTGGACAAGCTCCTCTAGATTCCCCTTGAATGGGTTGAGGTGCCGCGTTGGCTCTCTTGGTTGAATACTAGTGTTAACAACAATCCCACGCAATTATATATCAATTAAGCACAAGGGTATATATCATGCATATATAAGATGAACACAATGAAAGTAAATGCAAGATATAAAAGAGACAAAGAGAGAGAGAGGGAAGAGTAAGCAATCGCAAACACAAAGGGTTTGTTTCGAGGTTCGAGCACACTTGCTCTACATCCCCGCCTTCGACACACGAAGGATTTCCACTATGTAAGATCCCACCGGATCTCTCCTCGGTGCCGTACACCTACAAACCCTCGGACTCCCAAAGTCCCTTACACACCAATAGCCCACCGGCTCGTCGAGGACGCACCTCGCACCACAAGTTCGCACCCGAACTCAACCACAACGAGCACACTTGCCCGTTTCCTCAAATTACAAGAAATCAACTCTTGGTGATCTAACACTTGATCACCAATAAAAGCTCTCACTACAACACTCTCCTAGATGATAGATTTACAATGGAAGCTCAAGTGTAGTGTGAGAAATCAAGGAAAGAAAGCAATGGAGGAAAAACTCAAGAATCACTTTTACACACTCAATAAAAACTCTTCCTTTTGATTGGAAGTATTTGCACTAAAATCTTGTGGAGAAACTCTTCTAAAAGTATCTGAAAAACTGCTCAAGAAGTCTCCTAAATGTTCACCCCAAAACAGAAGACAAAATCCCTTTTTATAGGCTGCCAGAAAATAGAGCCGTTGGGGTTCTGTCAGAGCTGGCGGTCGACCGCCGGTCGACCGGCCAACGGTCATTTTTCTGACCGTTGCAGCCACCGGTCGACTGGTGAGTCGACCGCTCTTCTGGAAAGAACTGTCGGTCGACCGATCCGGTCGACTGGCATTTTCCAGAGAGCAACAGGTTTGGGTCGGTCGAGTATCGGTCGACTCCGGTCGACTGATACGCACATGCACAAAAACTGTGCATGTCGGTCGAGTGCCGGTCGACTGCCGGTCGACCGGTCACTGAGAAATTCTGAAAAATCAGAACTTCCAGGACCTGGACAATTTGGATTTAGGTTTTGGGTCTTGGATAAAATATTTTGGTCTTGAAAAATCATAGAGTATGGGCATGTGTCATACTACTATCAGGGTAAAATACTTGGTAAAAATTCTTTTGATAAAAACTTAATTGTCCATGAAATGTTTTTCCAAACCTTTATCAAAAACAAAAACAAGATATTTGAGTTCATTTAAAAGCATGGTGTGTATGGATATGATCCACTACACAATCAATATGGAATATCTATGTTTTTGACATAAAGCTCTAATCATGATTTTGGTTTAAAGATATGAACTATGAAATACCAAAATCCAAGATAAATATTTTGTCTCAAAGAAAATCTTTGTTCTAAGTAAAAATTCTTTTCTAAAAAGAAATCTTTTATGAAATCAATTAAATCAAGAGTTCTATCAAGAGTGTGTGTGTGATATAGACTTGAGCAATCCACCAACTATCTATCCTTTACATCTTTTACTAAAACAAAAATACAAATCTTATACCTAGACACAAGTCTTCAACTTCTTGAAGTCTTCCCTTGAAGGCTTCTCATCTTCTTGACTTGGTCCAAGCTTGATCCAAAAACTCCTTGGATCACCACATGCAAGCTCTAAATCTTGTTCTTTTATCCTTTGTTGAGCTATGCACCTACTAAGATCTTGATCATGAATCTGTCACTAATTAAACACAAGATCATTAGTAACTATAACTACATGAGTTGATCATCATCAAAACTAGGGTGAAGGGCCTTTGGGCCAACAAATACAGCACACCATGGCTGGAAGGAGTCCAAGAGAACGACCATGGACTAGACGAACGGCAGGCAACAAGACAGTCGGATGAATGACGTCGCCTGACGAAGATGGCACCACACATCTCTTCAACCAGACCGTCAAGAAACCAGCCAGAAGTGCCTTCCGGGATGTCGGCCGACGAGTCTGGTGTTGGAAACTCCAAAGAATATCGCCTTTTTCATAGGGGCCATCATCTTCTTCCAGAATTGATCCCTTGAGAATGCTCTTGCATCCGGCGAAAGATGTCTTCATCTGCAACTCCACAATGAGCCGCTTCAGGAGTATTTTCCATATCAGGGAACAAATAATCTCCCCAGCTTTTCAAGCTGCATGAAGCTCCCTTACTGCTCCAATGCATACTGGAGCAAATGTACAAGTGGCACATTAACTCCTGGTAGGTCTCGAATAAGGCGGGCTCCTGCTTCTCCAGAAGTGCCAATTTCGCATCGCATGGGAAATATTCTTCGTATGGGAGGGATCCCGAAGGCAAAGCAGAGACTTCCCACATCTCGTGCAGAGCCATGCCCAATTCACCAACAGGGGTGAAGAAGGTCCCTGTAGCCGGGCAGTATAACTCAAAGATGGCGTAGAAGTTTGCTACGCTCATCTGAATGCCATAACAGGTCACGCTGATGGCCTCATAAAGATTCAGCCTCTCTAGATCCTCCTCGAAATGAGCAAGGACATATAGAGTAAAATCCCTCCACCATGCCTTCGGAGGGTGAATCCACCCTGGAGTCCTAAAATTAGTGGCTGGATAGTTACCATGAACCTTAAAGAATTGATTTCCGAAAGTCTGAGCCACTGTAGGATTTTCTCTCACTGGGATGTCTGGGAGTACATTCCCAGGGTGGAGACCCATTATGCAGCGAAGAGGCCCCGCTCTTGTATAACCGGGCGAGGAAATTATCAACTTTCCTACGCGAACAGATTCAGTAGTCCGACTCACTTGCCACTGCATCTTCCGAGCCCTCGTCACGCATTGGAAGAAGGACAAGGGAAAATGCCGCTTGTTAGATGAAAGATAGAACTTCTCGCCATCTAATTGAAAAATCCACTGCCTCTTTCCGGCTAGCTGATTTGTCACATATATTGCATTTATATTGTCACCTTACCATACTTGTTAGCTAATAAATCCTATTAATAAGTTTTCTTTTTCTTTGCTAAATGTAGGCCCAAGTGTTTAAAGAAAGAAAAGAGAAACAAGCCCAAAAGCCCACCAAATTCTGAATTAATTCAGAATAAATTCGAAATGAAGAAATCAGGGCTAAATCTTGGCATATCAAGAGGTTGAGAAGAATCCTCCCTGAATCGAGCGGTTAAAGCCACACAATCAAAGCTGTTTCGTCAACGTTTTGGAGCAGAAACAAGAAAACCAGAAGGAGATACGGGATACCCATCAAACCAGGAGCTTCCCCCTGGGTGTGGCGACCTGGCCACACCAAGGCCGCGGAAACGTGGCCCAAGCCGCGTTTACGCGGCTATCTTATGGTTGTTGGGGGAGCGTTTGCTCCCCCAATCTTCCCGGGATCCTACCTGTTAGGGTTTTGGTTATAAATATGGGTTTCAGCAAAGAAAAATGCAGCGAAGACTAGGATTAAGTTTTGTGTTTATTTTCTTAGGATTTAGGCTCTTAGCTAGCACAAAAGTTGTAATCTTGTTATTTACTTTGTAGTCCAGTATCAAAACTTGTGAGAGAGAGGAATTGAGTGCTTGTACTTGAAGATTGAAGTGACATCAATACAAAAGTCGAGCCAAGTTTTCTTCCACTTGCAGTACAGTATGGTTTGCATTATGTCTATATTTTCTTCATTGTTTTCTATGGATAACTAAACGGTTTTTTGGGCTCGCTACCACAACTCTCTCTTGTTCTTCTTCTCTTCTGTTTTGTAAAAGAAAAAGATCCAATGAATCATATGCATGCCTCACTTAAAAGCCTTTCTTTTTGAAAGTGTTCTTGAAGGCATATGAGGATGGGTTTGGATTGTTGAACTCTCACTTCTTTCATGAAAATCTTTTGAATTGTTTTTACTTCATTCTTGCTTCTTCGTGCTTGATGATTTAATATTCAAATTCTAACGATTTCTCGAAGAAAAGACTACACTCTTCTAACCATCTTATGTGCTTTACTTAAAGCTTTCTAAAAATTAACTTTAAGTTTTGCAAATGATCACTTTGAGGCACTTGATATCTTAATAGAGAATGAACAATTGAGTAGTGAGATAGTGAGCCCAGATTTGCTTCATTATTAAAAACAACAAAACAATTCTCAAGCTTTCTAAATCACCTTCTCCAAAACCTTTTCTAAAAGTTGCAATTTCTCTTTAATCATCTCTTTCTTTCCATTCTCTTTTTCATAAAAAACGAACACAATTCCTTATTTTTAAATGATTCACCGAAAAGCTTCCATCGCATTCCTCCTCGTGGACACGACCCGTTAGCCACAAGCTACACGGTAAACTCTTAAACTCTTTGATTGTTCTTTCTTTTAGCAAACAATTTTTGGCGCCGTTGCCGGGGAGGGAACGGTGTAGTTATTTTTAACAAGTTTGTGTGTTGTTTCAGGGACTTGAAGATCAAGATCTAGCATTCAAGTTTTGTAAGAGAAGACTTGCAAATTCTGTGCACCTACTCTCAAAAGTAGGAAACAGAATTTCAAGAAATTGCGTTGCAAAATCTGAAAAAAATTCATTGGACTACTAAAAACTTTTTGTAGGACATATTGCTCGCAAAAATTTAAGTTTTTATATGTCATATTTGTGCTATTTCTGCTATCCATCATCCCTGTTTTAAGCCAACAGTAAAACACTTGTTGAAAAGTTAAAAAATTGAATAGACGTTTGCATTTTAGGCACGAGTCTTTTCAATTCATTTACTTTACTGTTGAAGAGTGCTGGAGCAAGGTACGTACGCATTACATTCAGAATAGGACTCATTTCTTGGTTGATTTATATCGCTTTAAGTGAATCTTATTTATCTTGTACACTTGCACAAATTGATTTTAAGGGCAACACCCAATAACAAGATAAGGTGGGGATTTAATCACCCTTCCTTGGCTCAAAAATCAGACTCCAAGCACTCACAAACCTAAGCCTAAGTAAAATCTGATAGACGTTGGCCTTAGGGACATCTCGAACTCACTAGGAGATTATCCTAAAGAGGGAAGGTGTTGAAAATTGGCTCCTGCTAAATCAGTGTCTAGGAAGGGGATTGAGGGCCGAAAGCCCGAAGATTAGTGGTTACTTAATTAAGGAACGTCTTTGACGGAAAACCTCCCACCAATCTTGCCCTGACCTGGCTGATTAGCTTGTGGTCAAAGTCTACATTCTAGCTCTTGTGGACAAACAACCAATTAGAAGTTGTCTAGGTCGAGGTTATCTTAGACTAGGCTTGGTTGATTTTTATTGTTGACTGTTGGTTGAACTTGTTTGTGTTTGTGATTGTGTTTGTGTATGCAAGTGTGGTCGAGAGACCTAATTCATCTAGGTTGACTAGAAACACATCACCACCCAAGTTTGAACCAAGGCCAGATCCGGTAATGGCTCAATCAACATCACTGCAGGATAGGTTCTGCCCGATTAGGACCTCACTTCCATCTTGCATTCTACTTCCATCGGTTGGTGAATACAATTTTGAGCTCAAGCCTCAATTCATCAACACACTCCCCAAGTTTCATGGCCTAGAGTCCGAAGATGCCTACTTCTTCATAAGAGAATTTGAGGAAGTATGTCTAATGATGAAAATCTCACACCTTGTAGACGATGCTATTAGGTTGAGATTTATCCCTTTCGCACTTAAGGACCTAGCAAAGAAGTGGCTCTACAGCTTAGCGGCCGGTTCTATCACATTCTGGGATGGTTTCATCAAGGTCTTCTTCAAGAAATTCTATCCAATCCATAAAACCGCTCTCATTAGGAAGACGATCATGCAATTCAAGCAAGAACCTAGTTGAACCGTTCTGGAGGTATTTTGAACGCTTTAAAAACCTCCTTGTCCAATATCCACATCATGGAATAGAGAAATGGCGACAATGCTAAATTCTTTATGACGGTTTAGACTATTCCACCAAAACCCTCTTAGAAAGTATGTGCCAAGGGGGTTTCTTGCAGAAAGATGAAGATGAGGGATGGGATTTGTATGAAAATCTAGCTGAGAAGACCATCCAATGGGAATCTGCTAGTGAGACCTCTAGGAATCCTAACTCCATCTCTTTAAAAGGAGGTCTCCATTCTATCGAATCGTCCATCGCTAATGAGGCTAAGTTAGCTAACCTGGCTAGAAGACTGGAAGCTCTAGAAACGAAAGAACCAAGTCCAATCAATCAAGTCAGCCCGAACAAATTTCCAACCCAGGCTGCACTTACTGCCAAGCCATGAATCATGTGTTCGAGGAGTGCCCTATATTTCAGGCTCAGCAACCCTACCATGAACCGATGAATGTGGCATTTTCAAGGCCAAACAATAACCCTTACGCACCAACGTACAATCCTGGCTGGAGAAATCACCCTAATTTCTCATGGAGCTAAAACAAAAATGACCATTCACGATCGAATCATGCTAGCCACTTCCATCATGCCAATAATTCTTCCAATCATCAACCCAACTTCTCCAATTTCCATAATAATTCTCCCAACCATCCACCAAACTTTCCAAACTATCAACAGAGCTTTCCTAATCAAGCTCCACAATCCTCCTTCCAGAATCCTCAATTAGAAAGGAGAATGACGGACTTTGAAAGAAACATGGAAAGATATATGAAAAACTAAGATTCTCTCATGCAAACTATCCAGAGGTTAGAGGTTCAAATGAGTCAACTAGCCACTCCACAGAATGAGAGACAAAAGGGTACCCTGCCTAGTCAGCCAGTCACCAATCCGAGGAATTCTCAACAAGCTCATTTGGCTGAGGATCATTCATTCAATCAATGTAATGCTGTTCATACATTGAGGTTAGGAAAGAGAGTTGATAACCAAGTGTTAACACCAACCAATCTCATTCAGCACGACCACAATCAAGCTTCCACCTCATCTAATCCAATTTCTTTCAATTCTGACGAATCTCAAAAAGACAAGTCAGCCAGCCAGGTGCACCAGCCTATAGTACCATTTCCTAATAGGCTAAAAAATAACAAGCAAAATCCTCACATGGACAAGATAATCGAGATATTTAACCAAGTGAAGATAAATGTGCCACATCTTGATGCCATCAAACAAGTTCCTTCCTATGCTAAGTTCTTAAGGGCATGTGCACCAAGAAGAGAAAGACTAATGTTCCAAAGAAGGTCTTCTTAGCCACTAACATTAGTGAGCTATTATCGGGTCCTATCCCTGTTAAGTACAAGGATTCAGGTAGTCCTACCATTGCCTGCACAATAAGACAAGCCTAGATTAGTCGTGCACTTCTTGACTTGGGGGCAAGTATCAACTTGCTTCCATTCTCTGTTTATCAACAACTCGGGTTGGGCGATCTTAGTCCAACTCGAGTCACCATCTAACTGGCTGACCGTTTTGTTAAAGTTCCAAAAGGGGAGATTAATGATGTCTGATCTGAGTAGGAGAGCTCATTTACCATGTCGATTTCATAGTTCTGGAGACACAACCTGTCTCCAAATCTAATCATAGGGCTAAAACTGTTGTTATCCTAGGGCGACCATTCCTTGCTACTGCTAATGCCATCATCAATTGTAGGAATGGGTCTATGAGGTTAACCTTTGGAGACATGACTAGAGAAGTCAATGTCTTTAATCTAGGAAAACAACCCCGTGATATCGAAGACCAAACTTTTGAAGTCAACCTAATTGAGAACTTGACAAGTGAACATGGGGAAGAAATGGAATTAGAAACAAAGTGTGAATTCGGGTTAGAGTCCGACGACTTTAATCTTGATCAGGTTGTAGATTCTGCTGTGAATTGGGCTTCAAACCCTATTTCACTAACATTGGAACCAACAGATTTGATTAGTCCTGCCAGTGAGCCTTCCTCTTCCTTAGAATTGAAAGCCTTACCCGCGCATCTCAAGTACGCCTATCTAGGCGAACAAGAGACCTTTCCTGTCATCATTGCCTCCCATTTAAATGACAGGGAAGAAGAAGATCTGAAAGCGATTCTAAGAAAACATAGGGAAGCCATTGGGTGGACTATGACTGATATCAAGGGATTAAGTCCAGCCATCGTTCAACACCGCATCCATCTCAATGAAGACGCCACACCTAAAAGAGACCTGCAGCGTAGGTTAAACCCTATAATGCAAGAGGCTGTTCATGCTGAAATCATAAAACTCTTAGACAATGGGATAATTTATCCCATTTCTGATAGCCAATGGGTCAGTCCTGTCCACGCGTTTTCGAAGAAATCCGGTTTCATCGTAGTGGAAAACGAGAACAAAGAGTTAGTTCAAACTCGACTTCCCACGAAGATCTGAGTTTGCATCGACTACAGGAAACTGAATGCTGCAACTCGTAAGGACCATTTTCCACTTTCCTTCATTGATCAAATGCTTGAACGTTTGGCGGGTCATGAGTATTACTGTTTCTTGGACGGTTACTCAGGCTATAACCAGATCCCTATTGCTCCTGAGGATTAAGAAAAGACTACGTTTACATGTCCATTTAGGACATTTGCTTATCGTCGAATGCCCTTCGGCTTATGCAATGCCCCAGCAACGTTTCAACGTTGCATGTTGAGTCTTTTCTCTGATATGGTAGAACGATTCTTAGAGATCTTTATGGATGATTTCTCCATCTACGGAGATTCATTCACTCAATGCCTCCACCATCTAGAACTCGTCCTCCAACGTTGTGCTGAGAAGAATCTGACACTGAACTGGGAGAAATGCCACTTCATGGTAAAACATGGAATTGTCTTGGGTCATGAAATCTCCAAGAAAGGAAGCGAAATGGATAGAGCCAAAATCGAGGTTATTGCTAAGCTTCCCATGCCCAGATGCGTTAAGGACATTAGATCCTTCCTAGGACATGCTGGTTTCTATCGAAGATTTATCAAGGAATTTAGCAAAATTGCTAGGCCCTTGACTAATCTATTAGCTAAGGATGTGTCCTTCACTTTCGATACTGAATGCATAGATTCTTGGGAGAAGCTTAAGAGAGAGCTTATTTTCGTACCAATTATATCTGCACCGGATTGGTCTAAGCCGTTTGAGATCATGTGCGATACTTCCGATTTTGCCATAGGCGTTGTCCTAGGATAATGCATTGATAACAAGCAGCATGCGATCTACTACTCTAGTAGGACTCTCAACGATGCTCAACTGAACTACACTACGACTGAGAAGGAATTCTTGGCAGTAGTGTTTGCCTTAGAGAAGTTTCGTCCCTACCTACTAGGGTCCAAAACCACCATTTTCACCGATCATTCTGCGCTTAGGTACCTCATGATGAAGAAGGATGCCAAGGCCCGACTCATTCGTTGGATCCTCCTTCTTCAAGAATTCGATCTTGAGATTCGATATAAGAAAGGCGTAGAAAATGTCGTTGCTGACCACCTCTCCCGGATCCCTAATTCTCCATGCAACATAAATGAGGATTTTCCTGATGAACATCTCTTAGCTATCTCTAGGGAACCTTGGTTTGCTGATATAGTGAATTACTTAGTCACAAACCAAACTCCGTCTCATTGGTCCAAAAATGATGTTTACCGATTCTTATCTCAAGTCCGGTATTTCTTTTGGGAGGAACCGTATCTTTTCAAGTACTGTTCTGACCAAATTATTAGGAGATGCATTCCCGATGAGGAGGTTAAGAGTGTTCTATCTTTCTGTTACAAACTTGCACGCGGTGGACACTTTGGTCCCCGCAAGACTGTTGAAAAAGTACTGCAAAGTGGGTTTTATTGGCCCACTCTGTTCAAGGATGCTTATGAATTTTGCAAATCGTGCCCTAGATGCCAAATTGTAGGAAGGATTTCAAACCGAAATATGATGCCCCTAAACCCAATCCTAGAAATAGAACTCTTTGATGTTTGGGGCATCGACTTTATGGGTCCATTTCCTAATTCATTTGGAAACCAATACATATTGGTTGCTGTGGATTACGTGTCCAAGTGGGTAGAAGCCATTCCTTGTAAAACTAATGATAACAAAGTTATCATAAAGTTTTTGAAAGAAAACATTTTTTTCCCTCTTCGGAACCCCTCGTGCTATCATCAGTGATAATGGCACTCACTTTTGCAATAGATCTTTTGAAGCTCTTATGCGAAAGTATGCCATAACTCACAAGTTGTCCACACCTTATCATCCTCAAACCAGTGGGCAAGTTGACGTTTCAAATAGATAAGTCAAGCTTATATTGGAGAAAACTTGAACCAAAACCGGAAAGATTGGTCCATCAAACTTGTAGATGCTCTATGGGCCTACAGGACCGCTTTCAAGACAATTCTGGGAATGTCTCCCTATAGGTTAGTCTATGGCAAACCTTGTCACTTGCCCGTTGAGTTAGAGCACCGAGCCTATGGGCAATCAAGCAGTTGAATTTTGACTTGACTAAGGCCGGTGACCTTCGGAAATTACAAATTTTTGAATTGGAGGAATTGAGAAATGAGGCCTATGAAAATGCTACGATCACTAAAGATAGAGTCAAGATTTTCCATGACAAGCACATCATAAGAAAAACTTTTGTCCCTGAACAAAAAGTCTTACTCTATAATTCTAGGCTTCATCTTTTTCCAGGAAAATTGAAATCGAGATGGACTGGGCCATTCGTTGTAAAAACCGTGTTTCCACACGGTGCAGTTGAGATCAGTGACACCAAGAATGGAAATGACTTTAAGGTAAATGGTCAACGCCTTAAACCTTTCTTGGAATCGGTGCCGGTAAATGAAACGGCAATGGGTCTTTTTGACCCAGTGTATCGGTAACTTTCCTCCTTTCCATTTTATTTCATGCAATTATACATTTCTTTCATACATTGGGGACAATGCATGAGATAAGTGTGCGGGAGGGTTCTAACATGACTGATATAAAAAAAAGAAGAAAATAGATATATATATAAAAAACTTTTTGAAAGGGGTAGACAATATTTTGATACATTTTTTGTAAGAAATTAAGTCAATTTTAAGGAATAGGAGAATCATAATTAGGATTTCTTACACTTGGTCAAAATAAGATAACTTGTTTGATTTTTAGGGTCAGGAAGAAAATTTGTGAAAGTAATTTAGTCTTGATATTTACCTTGATGGCATATGCACACAAAATACACTTACACACTTAGGGTTTAAAAATAGAGACTCTTATGCCTTATAAAAAAATATGATGATAAAAAAAAACAAGTCTAATTATTGATTAGCTAGGTGCTTTGGCCTAAGTAAGCCTTTGTATTTATGCAATAGATAATTAGATAAGTTTGAAAAAAATGTGTATATTAATCCTCTGATTAAGCTGGGTATTTATGCCTCATGAAGCATAAGTATTCACGCCTAAAAGGGGTACATCGTATAAATAAAAACCTTGATTTCGTGGCCTTATTTGCTCTAGTGTTTAAGTCCTTAGTGGTGTTTTCTCACCTGGTGCCCTAAAACTGTCCGGTTTGGGTGTCACCGACTGAATGCTCGTTACATGGGAAGATTAGAAAGCCTAATGAAATTGAGGAATAAATTTCACTAAAAATAAATAAATATAAGGCATAGGAGTTAATGTTAAAGAACCCTTAGTCAACTTCACAGTCACGATGGTGCATACGACTTAGGGTAAATTAATAGACTAGATGAGAAGTACAATTTGACGCCTTACTTTAATTGATGATATGTTTTTGAATAGAGACTAAGTTTAGGAATGAAAAATTTGATATTCCTATAACTTATAGATTACTTAAACTCTCACAAATATATTTCAAATATTTTCTCCTTTTAAAAAAAAATGCTTTTCGAAAATACTAACTTCTTTCTCTTTCTTTTTGGATTTTGTGGGTGCAATCCATTGAAAACCCTCACGAGACAAAACTCGTCCTCTAGGGGTAACCTAGAGGTTTAACGGCTTATTGCACATGCTCAGTGCAATCAAGTGACCTGCGAAAGTGGTCTAATAACTGATTTAAATTAGTCTGATGTTTTGCTCGAGGGCGAGCAAAAGATAAGTGTGGGGGTGTGATTTGTCACATATATTGCATTTATATTGTCACCTTACTATACTTGTTAGCTAATAAATCCTATTAATAAGTTTTCTTTTTCTTTGCTAAATGTAGGCCCAAGTGCTTAAAGAAAGAAAAGAGAAACAAGCCCAAAAGCCCACCAAATTCTGAATTAATTCAGAATAAATTCGAAATGAAGAAATCAGGGCTAAATCTTGGCATATCAAGAGGTTGAGAAGAATCCTCCCTGAATCGAGCGGTTAAAGCCACACAATTAAGGCTGTTTCGTCAACGTTTTGGAGTAGAAACAAGAAAACCAGAAGGAGATACGGGATATCCATCAAACCAGGAGCTTCCCCACTTGGGTGTGGCCACCTGGCCACTCCAAGGCCGCGGAAACGCGGCCCAAGCCGCGTTTCCATGGCTATCTTATGGTTGTTGGGGGAGCGTTTGCTCCCTCAATCTTCCCGGGATCCTACCTGTTAGGGTTTTGGCTATAAACATGGGTTTCAGCAAAAAAAAATGCAGCGAAGACTAGGATTAAGTTTTGTGTTTATTTTCTTAGGATTTAGGCTCTTTGTTAGCTAGCACAAAAGTTGTAATCTTGTTATTTAATTTGTAGTCCAGTATCAAAACTTGTGAGAGAGAGAAATTAAGTGCTTGTACTTGAAAATTGAAGTGACATCAATACAAAAGTCGAGCCAAGTTTTCTTCCACTTGCAGTACGGTATGGTTTGCATTATGTCTATGTTTTCTTCATTGTTTTCTATGGATAACTAAACGGTTTTCTGGGCTCGCTATCACAACTCTCTCTTCTTCTTTTTCTCTTCTGTTTTTTAAAAGAAAAAGACCCAATGAATCATATTCATGCCTCACTTAAAAGCCTTTCATTTTGAAAGTGTTCTTGAAGGCACATGAGGATGGGTTTAGATTGTTGAACTCTCACTTCTTTCATGAAAATCATTTGAATTGTTTTTACTTCATTCTTGCTTCTTCGCGCTTGTTGATTTAATATTCAAATTCTAACGATTTCTCGAAGAAAAGACTACACTCTTCTAACCATCTTATGTGCTTTACTTAAAGCTTTCTAAAAATTAACTTTAAGTTTTGCAAATGATCACTTTGAGGCACTTGATATCTTAATAGAGAATGAACAATTGAGTAGTGAGATAGTGAGCCCAGATTTGCTTCATTATTAAAAACAACAAAACAATTCTCAAGCTTTCTAAATCACCTTCTCCAAAACCTTTTCTAAAAGTTGCAATTTCTCTTTTATTCATTTCTTTCTTTCCATTCTCTTTTTCATAAAAAACGAACACAATTCCTTATTTTTAAACGATTCACCGAAAAGCTTCCATATCATTCCTCCTCGTGGACACGACCCGTTAGCCACAGGCTACATGGTAAACTCTTAAACTCTTGGATTGTTCTTTCTTTTAGCAATCACTAGCAGCTGGCGATCATGGTCTGGCGCCGCATCTCCGAACATGAAGCTGGGCTTCTGATAGATTCGTCAGTCAGAATCTTCAAGGGGAGCAGTAGTTAAGATGCTCCTCATGGTGCGCTGATCCCCACCATGGATAAGTGTATCCCGGGCAGCAGAGCTTCGCTCGCTGAACAGCAAAGCTTGCCCTTGGAATTGCAATCTGACATTACCATCTAGCCACCTGGCCGTGACAAATAGACTGTTCAAAGGACCAGGAGTATAGTGCACTGCAAAAACAAAGAAAAACTATGATTAGTTCATCAGCCAAACAAAGGCTAAAACAAAAAATGCAATTTTTGTTAAGGCATAGCCTCGCTTTTCGAGCAAAGCTGACCTAATGATAGCTTCGTAGTTGCAGCGTAACTCTGCACTCCACACGAAGGCAGGATGCAGGAAAATGTCAAAGTGTTAGCTTCGCTCTGGAAGCTTAGCTTCGAACAACAAAATGCCACAAAGCCCCAAGGGCTAACTTCATCAGAAAGGTGTTATTGCCTAAAGGTCCTTTTCAGTTACACTTCGAAGGACAGCTTCGCATCCTGTCATTCAACAGGATGTGAACCGCCTAAGGGATAGCTTCGCCTGGAAGCTTAAAGAACAGACCCTTCGGTTCTAATATTCCTAGTTAAGAAATTAAGGGAAATTCAGGGAATTGAACTCCATAAGATTAACAGATCATAATTGATCATTCTAGACTCAACGAAAGACAGCCAGAAATTGGCTTTAAGAGAGAGATGAAAATCTCTAATCAAAAGGGAAAGATCCCTACCGACGATCGGTCGTTCGATGACCGGAGGAGGAGAAGGACCCTCCGTTGTAGAGATTGCGACCTCTTTTCCTGTTCGTCTCTTGGGAGCCATTGAAGAACGGAGGAGGAATGAAGAAGAAGAAGAAAAGAGTCAAGTACTCTAGAAATTTCAAAGAGAAGTGATGACCTTCTCTCTCAGCCCGATCAGGCTTTTATAGGCTGATGATCGCCTAAAATGACGCCTCGATAAGAGCACAGGCTGTCGTTTCAAATTAATTTGAAACGACGCCTAAAGCGCCTTCCCGAGAAGCGCTGATTCAGCCCCACTAAGGGCTAACTCCACCACGATTCAAGTGTTGACTTAGCGCGACGTATCGATAGCTCTGCTAAAAGCACAGCCCGAACTTCGCGGAAAATTCATGCTAGCTTCGCTGGAAGCTCGTTCCTGATTCAGATAGGATTCTGTCTTTAACTTCGTATGAAGTTTAGCTCCGCCGGTTCACTTCAAATGTTCTTAAATGGAAAAAAGGAGAAGCAAATCAGATAAGCAGAAACTGAACTTTTATTGATTTAAAAGGGAAGGTACATTGATACTACTACATCAAGGTTGTATTTCTTATAACAGAATCATTTGCTCAAAAGGCATATAAGTGGTCCTATCTACTTCCAAGCCTAACCAACTGGACACGAAAGGCCTTCCTCCTGCACGAGGCCGTAATCCTTCGCATAATGGCAGATTTAGCCATCAAGAAGCTAGACTTCTTTGATGAAAATTGGCGAATGACCGATTGCCACCAGAAAGCTGGATCTTCTTTGATGAAAATTGGCAAAAAGAAGGATCCGGGACCTTACAGGTGACGTCCGCTTTCCCGAATTGGATCATCTCGGATAAGCGACTACCAACCTCGCCTCGAAGTGGATCATCTCGGATAAGCGACTGCCAACCTCTTCTGAGAACACACATCAGCTGCCCCAGTTTGTTTCTCCTGCTTAGGATTTAAAGTTTCAACTGAAAAAGCAAGAGGCAACTTTCTGGTCTCTTCCATCAGAGACTGGCGAACATAGCATACTGTAATGCAAACTGAAATAAGTTAGTAGTAAGTAGAAGAAAAAGCTGCAAAAGTGAAATGCTAAGTTAAATTCTTTTGGACGAAGCAATTTAAATCTGATTCAATTGCAGTTTAACAATGGATTCCAGTTTTAGTTAAGCAGAGGATAGCCTCGCTTGCACAGTTATTGTTGGCCCAAAGGCCCATCACTCTAGTTTTGATGATGATCAACTCATGTAGTTATAGTACTAATGATCTTGTGTTTAATTAGTGACAGATTTATGATCAAGATCTTAGTAGGTGCATAGCTTCAATAAAGGATTTGAAGTCAAGTTTTGGAGCTAGCACGGTTTGATCCAAGAGCCATTGGATCGTGTTTGGACCAAGTCAAGAAGATGAGAAGGCTTCAAGTGAAGACTTCAAGAAGATGAAGACTTGTGTCTAGGTTTATTTTTAGAAGATTTTATTTTTAGATAAAATGTAAAGGATAGAATAGTTGGTGGATTGCTCAAGTATTATATGCACACACACTCTTGATTTAGTTTGTTTTAGAAAAGAATTTTTACTTTGAAAAAATACCTTTTGGTTTTGGAATTTCTTATATACATATCTTTTATCCAAAATCATGTTTAGTGCATAATATCAAAAACATAGATATTTCACCATGTTTGTGTAGTGGACCATATCCATACACCCTATGCTTTAAAAGAGTTTATAATATCTTATTTTGTACTTTGGAGAAGTTTTGGAAAACAAGTTTTAGAAAAATCAAGTTTTGGAAAATACTATTTTAGTTTTTGAATCAATATTTCCATATTACAAAAATAGTCCAAATCATTTATAACATGCCTTGATTTTGTGCAAGCATGTTTGTTTATCAAAGTATATTGGTAAAACTATTTTTGTAGATTTTTCTATATTTTATGGGATTTTATTTCAATCAAAAAGACCTAGTTTTAAATCCCTTAAGTTTTCTGTCTGGCTTCAGCCAGTCGACCGGACGGTCGACCGCAGGTTGAAGTTGGTCGACTGGAACGGTCGACCGACGTGCACAGCGTGCACGCCAGTATCTGGCTGGAGGGCCGGTCGACTGACCCGGTCGACCGTCCAGAGAGGTCTGCTCTCTTGAAAGCCCCGGTCGACCGGGACAGTCGACCGGCAGAGAGTTCTGCTCTCTATTCCAGAGCCTCGGTCAACCGGCCGGTCGACCGCTGCCCCAACGGTCAGAAAAATGACCGTTGGCGGTCAACCGGGCGGTCGACCGTCAGGCCACCTGGCTTCCAACGGCTAGTTTTTCTAACTCTATAAATTGGGGCATTTGGGGGCTGTTTTCTTTAAGATTTTCAAGTGGATTTCTCACCAGTTTTCCCAACTCTTTTAAGAGGTTTTCTCCACTTGTTTTAGAGCAAATATTTTCAATCAAAAGGAAAGTTTTATCAAGAGTGATTTAAAGTGATTTCTTGAGTTTTTCCTCCACCATTTCAATCCTTGTTTTCCTCACAAACACTTGAGCAACTCATTAACATATTCATTCTATAGGAGTGTTTTTGTGAGAATGTTTATTGGTGATCAAAGTGTTTAGATCACCAAGAGATCTTTTCTTGTACTTTGAGGAGGCGGACTTGCGGGTTCGCGGTGGTTTCGAGTTCGTGTGTGAACTCCTTGTTTGAGGTGCGGCCTCGGCGAGCTAGAGAGCTTGCGGTGTGTACGGACTAGAGAGTCCGAGAGCTTGTAGGTGTTGCGGCACCGAGTGATCCGGGGGATCGATTATAGTGGAAATCCTTCGTGTGTCGAAGGCGGGGATGTAGAGCAAGGGTGCTCGAACCTCGAAACAAATCCCTTGTGTTTGTAATTGCTCACTCTCTCTCTCTCTCTATCTCCTTATTCATATCTTGCATGCTTCTTTTGTGTTTATCTTTACATGCTTGATATATTGTGTGCTTATATTGTATATGCTTGAGTTTGTTTGCTAACACTTGTATTTAACTAAGAGAGCCAACGCGGCACCTCAACCCTTATCTAGGGGAATCTAGAGGAGTTAGTCCAGAGCCCTTCACGGGGAATTCGGCTACACTCTTATGTTATACGTGGTGTTTAGTTTAAGAATTTTAGTTTAGGTCATAATAGTTTTTAATTCCGCATTATTTGGCATTTAGTGACCATTAGATTAGCCATCACCTATTCACCCCCCTCTAGGTGATTGTACAATTATGATGGGCTAGCTCGACATAAGCCAAGTCCTAGCCTCGCCTATATGGCTAAGCCAGACTGATCCTGAGGGACGCAGTCTTGACCCCACCTATATGGCAAGACTGGCTCAACTTTGAAGACACTAAGTCCCAAGTTTTGCCTGTGTGGCGAACTTAGCAAGCAAGCATGCAATGATCTTTCTTTGTTCAAAAGATAGCTTCGCCGGAAAGCTAGGATACATGGCTGAAACCCTTCTCTACAGATCAGTCCAATACAAACAAAGAACAAGGGAAATCAATCCCTGAGGCAGCTGTTAAAGCTAAATTAAGGGTGATAAACTCCCTAAAAGTTATCAGTTCATTGGTAAAGTCTCTAGATGACCAAGACTCACCGGTTATTGGCCGGGTAATGACCAGAGTGGGCATCCCCACTAGTTCAGAGATCTGAGTATCTCTCTCTAAACAATCAAGAGAAGATATGAGCAGACCGCTTCTCTTCAAAGGACCTCGGGTGTCCTATTTATATGCCTCATGGCCTGAGCGCACCGCTGCGGCTTCAAGCATAGAAGCGCGAGAGGATTTAAGGCATTTATTGAGCCTTGAGAAAGGGAACGGTTTCCTTTGAAAACGCGCAAGGGAGGAATGATCTCCCTCGTTAATGTGCATTTATTAAGCCTTGAGAAAGGGAATATTCTCCCTCGGAAATGCGTAAGGGAGGAATGATCTCCCTCGATTAATGCAAGAGAGGTTATTCTAACCTCGAATAAGGAGCAATCCTTCTTGTAACTAGCCGAAAGCAGTTGGCCTCGGGAAAGGGAAGATGTTCCGAAGTGAACCTATTCCAGAAGGCTCGGACGCGGAGCCACCCAGACGCGAAGCTACCCAGAGTCGCGAATCTACACGATTCTTTAGCGAATTTATCCCAAAGCAGGATTAAAAGCAAAGCTGAACTCAACCACCATGGCGACGTTCGTACTTCACATACCACCGGTCAAAGCAGTTCAAAGTATTTTGAAGTCTGAGTCATTGCAGACTTTCGAAAACTTTGAAGGGGGTCTTGTTGACACTTTAAAAAAAGACAAGATTCTGACTGGCCTGAACAATCTCTAAACTTGTTAACATTGACAAAAGACAAGTGAAAGATAAGCTGACTGGCCTAAACAATGTCTAAACTTGTTGACATTTACAAAAGACAAGCTGACGACCAGTTCTGTACTTGTTGACATTTATAAAAGACAGGTGACAAATAAGCTGACGACCAGTTCTGTACTTGTTGACATTTACAAAAGACAAGTGACAGATAAGCTGACGACCAGTTTTCACCCATCTCCGAGGGACAAAGAAGCAACTTGGACTCTACTGATCCAGTGAAGCAGATAGTGAGCCCGGATTGTCTCTAAACAGACCTCAGCAGGTCAAAGATGCTACCACTTAGTATCACATGAGCCCAAAGGGATAGCCTCGCCTGAGAGGCTAAGATCACCTAACTTCGCCTTGAAGCCATTCACAGCTCCATCAGGAAGCTAACTTATAGCTTCGCCTGAAGTGCTCAGTTAACTCCGCAGAGTTAACTTCGCTCAAAGCCACACACAACCACGCAGAAGGATGTTCGGTAGCTTTGCCACAGATGTTATCTAGCTCCGCTGCAGAGCTTTCTTCTGACTTCGTCAGATGTTTCTTCCAGCTTCGCTGCGAGCTCGACGCGGCAGCTCCGCTGTGGGTCCGTCATGGTCAACCTTTGACCAATTAAATCTCCAAATGAGATCAAATCTAATCAGGATCAAGATTAAATCCAATCAAGATCAAATCTGAGATCAAATTTGGCAGTTGATTGCCATAATCTCTTGACTCTCCTAAAACGAGTAAGAGGATCAGGAAAATCTTCCAATTATATGGAAAGGATCAAAATAGATCAGGAGAATCAACCGACCTGCTACTTCTAGCTTCGTAGAAGCTGATTCTAGCCTCGCAGCAAGGCTACTTTCCAGATTTGAACAGATTTGATTCAATCTGTTTTCATATTTTCAAGGGACAATTATACCCCTGCTCTCCCTATAAATAGCCCACCAGAGGCACACGCAAGGACGGACAGACCACCGCTCTAGAGACAACATGGACTTCTTCACGACTGCACAAGCACGCATAGAGAGGCTAAACAGAGAGCTGTTCTCTTGCTTCCAAGAATTTAGAGACTTTAGAGAACTACTTCTCTAATCAGGGTGCTGATACCCTAATACCTTCCTCTCAAGGAATCTCCAGAACCAGGCGAGAAAGAATTCCCAAGTGGAGGCAGTTTGAGAAGTGACAAGAGGGTTCTACCAACCTTCTGTTCTCCGATTCCCCGAACCAAGCGAGACGGGAATCTCATCGTTCGCATCGTCAAAGGGACAAAGTGGTCGCGCGCTGACCAGACTCCTACCGGCACACTTCTCCAGAATCTCTGAGGAGATCTACTTGTAATCTTTTGTGTTACTTATAATTTAGCTCCTCGACACTTTTTTGTAAGTTTTCCCCTTTGCAAATCAATGAAAAACAATAAGAATGAAGAAACTTTTATCAACCTTTGACCAATCCAGATATCTCTAATTCTATCGATTTGACCCAGACACTTGTTGTTTTGGAAACCAAAATCCCTAAACTCCTTTTCTAGAGCACCCACTTGAAGAAACATCATATCTAGAAAAGAGTATAGAAGTCATACAGGAGTCCGCACTACAATTTCAAAAATCTTCTGTCCACTCTATCAATAGGTTGGAAACACAACTGAGTCAATTGGTTAGCATTTATAGGAATGAGGAAACTCTATCTTATCAACCTTTGACCAATTCAGATATCCCTAACTCTATTGATCTGACCAAGGACTTTTTTCATTTTGAAAACCAAGATTCAATTTCAGCACACCCATTTGAACTTGTCCAAACTTCAAATGTTGAAAATTCCATTGACATTTTGGCAAGTTATCCTTTTCCTGAGATTGAACTTGAGCATGAATATGATCCTGAACTTCAACTTTGTAATTCAATTTCACTTTCTAATTCCATAATGACTGAGGTGTTTTTACCTGATTTCAGGCTTTTTCCTGAGTCAACATTGGATCTTGTGCCCATCCATTGTTAAATAGAATCACCAATCCTTTATGATCAACAAATTGAATTTGACCAATTTCATACTTTTGAATATCCCATTGACAAATTGGCAAGTTTTTCTTTCAAAGAAATTGAACTTAGACAAGAATGTAACTTCGATCCTCAAATTTGTGATCCAGTTCAAATTCCTGAATCAATATTGACTCCTATTTCGCTACCCAACTTGAGCAACATTTTAGAGTCAGTTTTGACTTTCACACCTGTCATTCTTGAACTTGAATCACCAATCTTAGAAAGTCACGTTCCGTTGTTGGGAAATGAATGTGGAATAAGATTTCAGTTTCTTAATTTGGACCCGATTTCTGAACCAATTTGAACTCCTGAGCCTTTACTTGAAGTCAAATTCCTGTGTCAAAATTAGTTCATGTACTTGCTGAGTCCAAATCAATCATTCCATCTTTTAATACTCTATTTTAGGACAAAGATATTGCTAATAATGACTCTGAAATTATTTTGAAAATTTAGAAATTAGATGGGGTAAAATTCTTGATAAAAATCATTCATATATACATCATAATAATGGGTTGATTATAGAGGTTTCTGGTGGGTTCCTCCAAACTCTACGCAAATTGGATTTGGCCGCATTTCGTAGACCAATCAGACCACCACCGGAACTACCACCTTGAGATGATTTTTCCTTCCCTCTCTATTTGTTTCATGCATACATACATCACGATGCATTGAAGACAATGCATGATATAAGTGTGGGGAAGGGTTTACTAACATAGAGTTTTTTTATATTTTCTTTCTTTTCACTTCTTTTAAGATTCTTTTAGAAATCTTCCCTTTTGTATAGGATTTTTTCCTTTCTTTAAAACTTTTTAAAATAAGAGACAATGTTTTGATCTATTTTTAAGAAAATTAAGATGAACTTAGAAATTAAGGAAGCCTTAATATGACATCTTAAACCTAGTCAAAATAATGGATCTTGTTTAAAATTATAGGTTAAGTATGATAAATTGGAGAGATAATTTTATCTTGAATTGTTTTGCCTTGGATAGTTTGCACTTCACACTTACACATTTTTGGGATGGAAATAAAGACCTAAAATGCCATAAAGCAAAAAAATTAAATAAATAAAGAAAGAAAGAAAGAAAGAAAAAATATATGGTATAAATAAAAAAAATCACTTATTAAGCTGGATAATTATGCTTCAAGAAGCATGATTATTCACACCTAACGGTGGTCAAAAGAAACAAATAATCCTCCCTTAGCTTTGTGGCCTTATTTACCTGAGTTCTTAAAGCCGAGGGATGTTTTCTCATCTGGTGCTCGAAGACAGTCTTGTCTTGGAGTCATCAGTTAAAGGCTCACTACCCGGGTAAACTAGAAAGCCTAAGAAAATTAAGGGAAGAAAAAAGAAATATATATATATATAAATAAATGGCTTGATGGCTGGAGTTGAAATCCAAGAAATCTTCACTGTCACAAAGTACATATTATCTAGGTTTTATGAAAGATAAAATATTCAATCTAATTTTGAATTCTTACCTTAATTGATGACAAGATCTTCCATATAGACTAAGTTTAAGAAAGAATAATTTTTAGTGGACTTATGATCTTAGATCGCTTATATTTTGAAAAAATCTTTCGTAAACTTGTCTCTCTTTCAAAATGCATTTTCAAAGCACTAACATTTGTCATATTTCTTTATGGATTTTGAGGTTTAATCCGCTTAAATCCCTCAGGAGAAAACACTCTTCCTCTAGGGGTAACCTAGAGGTTTAACGGCTTGTTGCACGCGCTCAGTGCAATCGTGTCACCTGCGAAAGTGATTTAATAACATTTGCAGTATAGTTTTTCTTTTCTTATTTTGCTTAGGACGAGCAAAAGATAAGTGTGGGGGTGTGATTAGTCTACAATTCTGCATTATAACATCGCATTTTCCTACTTATTTATGAATAAAATATCGGTCTAAACTGTGTTTTGGTCTCTCTTGCAGATAATCAAGACAAGGAGGGCAAAAGGGTAATAAGAACTTAATTAAATCTATTTTTGGGTAACTAAATCCGCATTTCTTAGAGGCCAAGCAAGAGAGTTTCTAGAAGATGCATTGAACCTAGACCCTTGAGGGTGACAGACGAAGATTCAGACGAATATACCCGAATCCAAGTATACCAAGAGGTCCTAGAAGCGATGGGGTTTCGCTCTCCAAAACCAGGGACTTAAGTCCCTGGTTTGTCCGCAGAAATGCAGCTATGGCCGTGGTTCCACGGTCTTATAGGAGAGCCACGCGTTGATTTTCAACGCGTGGCCTCGTCTCGTCTGCTAGAAGCCTCATTTGCCTATAAACACCTCTGTAGAGACCCTGAACGCAAGAAGATTGAAAATAGGCTAGGTTTCTCTCTTATAATTGTAGATTAGGATTTTCTTTCTCTTTTATTTTGTGTTTTCTTTTCATTTATAGATCTTGTAGTAAGGCTGAGAGATTCAGAGAGAGATAGAGAGATATTGATAAAATAGATAGTGACAATCTATGTAAAGGTGTCTCCTTTCTTCTCTATTGTAATCTTCTCCATCTTCCACATGATGGTTAGCTAACTTTTCTTCTCATGACAATCTAACTACTAACCATCTAACCACTTACTTGATAATCCACATGAATCTAATTGCCTCTACAAGGCCTTGCTCTTGCAAGAGCCATTGATGGCTCATGATGATGGATTCTAACATTCCTAACATCTAACTCACTAATTTGCTAACTTGCAATGTCTTCTTTATTTCATGCTCATCTCTAATCAGTTTTTATGATTTAATAGTAACTTCTAACTTGTTGTGTGGTATGGATGTGTTGTTTGAATGTAGAAAAACAATCTTATGAGTCATGCTCTGTATCGTCTCTTGAAGCGAACGATTACTGATGGCCAAGGATCCATGTGAGGCAACTATCACTAAGAGGCTAGTATGGTTAGTGGAGCAATTAGTAAGTTAGTAGCCATGAGTTTTTATAGTTTTCTTCTCGCATTTTACTTTGCTTTAAAAACTATTTTCAAAATCTTTTATCATTTTTCCATTGTTATTTTCACCATCTTCTTAGCTAACCTTTGTTTCATCTCCTTTTTGTTTCAAAAATCACTTCTCTTTTATTTTCATTTCACCGATTTTATCGCCTTCTCCACCTATCACTTCTGGATTTCTTTTCTTTTCTTGTATTCATTCTTTTAACTAAGAAGAATTGTTAATAACCAACGTGAATATAAACTGTTAATGCTTCTATCACCTCCCATCCCTGTAGATTCGACCCGTTGAGCCAATGCTATAGCGGAAGTATCGAGGGAACATTAGCACACATACATAATTTCATTGACTTCAAAATATACATGTTTTCGAGTGCCAGTTCCGCTCCGATCAGTTTCTGCGGCTTGTTGGAGGTTGTTGGGGGAGCGTTTGCTCCCCCTATCTCCGTACTCCTCCCCCCGCTGGGTTTTGCCTATAAATACAGGGTTTTTCAGAGACCACAGGGGACAACCAAGAAGAGAGCAGAATTTAGACAAATTTGTAGTTTGTAACTTAGGTTTTTTATTTTCTTTCATGTAATTTTTATTTTCTTTATGTAACTGAGAGGAGAGGATACTTTCATGGAAGAATGAGAGCAAACTTGTATTGAAGGTGACACCGGTGTAAGTGATCTTTTCTTCCATTGTTATTTGAATCGATTCGAAGTTTCTTTTTCTTCTTTACTCTTATTTTCGTTTACTTCTCTCCTCTGTGTTTATGGATCCAAATGAAACTGATAGCCTCAAAGTTGCCTTGTCCTTACAAGTGTCATTGATGGCTTATGGTGATGGATATCCATTTCTATGGTAGTGTTGCTTGTCCCTTTCATTTCATAGTTTAAAACGGGAATGGGGAAGATCATATTTGTCATACTTCGCTCGCCTTTAAACGAAGGTACATCATCGATACGGATAAAAGGTAAGCAGGCGCTGAAGAGGTAAGTAACTTTTTTAGGTTTTAGTTTTTTTCTTTTAATTTTAGTGTAAATTACCAACACCACAATCTTCCAAATCTCTTTCACTCTTTTTTAGCTTCTTTGTACATATCCACTTCCATTTTCTCCACCTTCTCAATCTACCACCTTCTTTCTCACTTAACTTTAACTCTTCTTTTCATTTTCTTTTAAAGAACTAAAAGAAGAACTTTAACTATTCTTTGTCACTTAAAAGAGTACATGCTAAAAATGCTTCCATCGCTAGTCCATCCTTATGGATCATGACCCACATAGCCACTTGCTATTGCGGTAGTATTGAGTACTTGCACTCTTTATTCTAAGTTCAAAAATTATGTATTCTTGTGTGCAGGAAAAACCTCAATCAAGGATGTAAGGCAAGGTTGCCTTTAAAGAGACTTAAGCAGATCTAAGATGCTAAGTTAGCTCAACACTTAATCTTGCATGAGCCCAAGGTGATAGCCTCGCCTAAGAAGATAAGTTTGTCAAGCTTTGCCTTGAAGCTCTTTATGGCTCCATGGAGAGCTAACTTATAGCTTCGGCTGAAGCTTTCTTGATAGCTGCGTATGAAGTTCTTTATAGCTCCACAGAGAGCTAACTTATAGTTTCGCCTGAAGGTAAACTGAAACTAATTATAGTTTCGCCTGAAGCATTCATGATAGATTCAAATGAAGCTCTTCATAGCTCTACAGAAAGCTAACTTACAGCTTCGCCTGAAGATAATTATAGCTTCGCTTGAAACTCTACACAGCCACGCAGAAGGCCAATTCCTATCTTCACTTGAAGCTTAGCATAGCTCTGCTGAGAGCTTGCTTCTACCTTTGCCTGAAGCTTGACACAACTCTACTGAAAGAGCTAAAATGCTTTGCTTCATCTTAACTATCTAGCCTCGCATTAAGAGGCTAGCATCGGTTCCAGCTGGATAGCCTCGCATGAGGAGGCTAGCATCGCTTCCAGCTGGATAGACTCGCTTGAGGAGGCTAGCATCTTCTCCATTGGCTAGCCTTACATGAGGAGGCTAG
Source organism: Agave tequilana (assembly GCA_038442645.1). NCBI lineage: Eukaryota > Viridiplantae > Streptophyta > Magnoliopsida > Asparagales > Asparagaceae > Agave > Agave tequilana. Next base: position 91,424 of record JAVJIF010011615.1, read on the forward strand.
CACCGCCTCCAACTGGCTAACCTTGCATGAGGAGGCTAGCCTCGCCTCCACTGGTTAGCTTTGCATAAGGAGGCTAGCCTCGCCTCCATTGGCTAGCCTCGCCTGAGGAGAGTAACCGCCCCACTAAGTTAGCAGGGGAAGTTAATGGGTAGTTACACCCATGATCCCTCATCAAGAGGAGACAATCAAGGGAATCATAACTCCCTATTGAGCCTATAAATTGCCCACTAGTAGGCTAGACTTAGGGTCTTGAAGAGATTCAAGTTCAAAAGGCTATTAGAAGAGCATAAGCTTCTTTGGTGGCTTCAAATCTTAACCCAATAAGAGATCTACTCTTTCGATTTCAAGAATTTAGAGAATCATTTCTCTAATCTTACAAGGATAAATTCAGGGTGCTAGTACCCTAAGATCTTTCTCTCTCAAGGAATCTCCAGAACCAGGCGAGAAGGAATTCCCAGGCAATAGCATTAAAAGATCGATCGCTCGCATCGTCAATGGGACAAAGTGGCATACACTGATCAAACTCCCACTGGGCACACTTTCCTAGAAATCTCAGAGGAGATCTACTTGTAATTTTTCTTATTAATTACTTATAATTTTGCTCCTCAATTCTTTTTGTAAGTTTTCTCTTTATTGAATTTTCAATGGAAAATGCCCCTATGACTCCAAGTGTTTCCTCTGAGTTGGCAGGTGAGGCGGGACTAGCGGGATGGATTAGAGTGTCTGAACCAGATCTGTTGTATTTGTCTTTCAAAAATTTGTAAACGTAGAGATGTAATGGAATTTATTGTATTACTCTTGTTAGATATAATCAAATAAATATAATGGAATAACATTTTGAATATAAATATTTCTGAATGGAAATGGTTAAAGTTTAGATCTTGCCTGACTTATTTTTATCATTGGCTTTTGAAACGGAAATATTTCAAAATTTTGTAAACACAGAGATGTAATGGAATTTATTGTTCTACTCGTATTAGATGTAATCAAATAAATATAATAGAATGACATTTGGAATGGAAGAATTTTGGAATGGAAATGGTTAATGTTTAGATCTTACCTGGCTTGTTTTTACCACTGGCTTTTGGAATTGGTATGACCATGCCTTTCAGAGTGTTGATCTCTCCCTGGTATGGTTGGTTGGATATAGAGTAGTTTGGGGAGTTTGCGATGCTTCTGAGTAGGGGAGATTCCATCAGCGGTACCTGCAAACTTTTAGCCTCCGAGTGGAAAAAATCTCAGCAGCAGAGTTAGGCTCACAGTCATCTCCGAGTTGGGTAATCCCATCAACAGAGCGGTGAACTTGATAGGTTTCTGAATAAGGGTAATATCTATCAACAGATTGGATTTGTTACCCTTCAAGTAGGGATGGAACCCATCAGCAGAGAGGAAAACCCAACTGGTCTTTGAGTGAAAAAAATCCTAGCAGCAGAGTTGGGTTCACAGTCATCTCCAAGTGGGGTAATCCGATCAATAGAGAGGTAAAATTGGTAGCGTTCTGAGTGGGGGTAATGCCATTCATTAGATTGGGTTCGTCGCCTTCGAGTTGGGGTGGAACCCATCAGCAAAGAGGCAAACCCGAATGGTGTCTGAGTGAGAAAAATCCCAGCAGTGGAGTTGGCTTGACAACCTATAGGCTAGCCAGCGGGATGCCCATAGGCGGGTTCACGTTGCCATCTTTGAGTGGGGGTGGAACTCATCAGCAAAGCGTGCGAATATTGTTGGTCTCTAAGTAGGGGAAATCCTTCCAGCGAAGTTGGCCTGACTGCTCGTAGGCTAGCTGGCGGGTGCCACGTTGTCGTCTTCGAGTAGGGGTGGAACCCATCTGCAGAGCATACGAACATAGTTGAACTCCAAGTGGGGGAAATCCTAATAAAGGAGTTGGGTTCACAGTTGTCTCTTATTGGGGGAATTTCCAGCATCACAGTGGCTAACTTAGTTGGGTTGCAATAATTAGGGGTAAAAATATAATTTTATTCGATTAGTTAAATAAAGTACATGGAATATAATCAAAATATAGGGGGTATCATGGATGGAGGACCATGTCTTTATTGGAGATGTAGGATCACTCAATTTCTTTATGTTGGGTGATCATGTATTGTTGTTGGGTAGGCGGAAGTGCTCGGCTATCATGACCCTTATATTGCTTCGGTGGTAAGGATGTATTCTTTGAGGAAGCCTTGGAGGACAAGCTCTTCTAGGTACCTCTGAAGGTTCTTGCAGTGGATGGTTCTGTGCTCCTTGGTATTATGGAAGGAACAATACTCTCTGCTCCAGGGAGTACTAGGTTATAATGGATTGGTCATGCCTGACACACAGTGGTCCTTGATAGTGTTGAAGACCTTGTTGATGGGAAGCCTGAGCGGGGTGAAGTGCTTTGTCGGCTAAAAGGTCTGGAGTAGACTTGATGAGAGAACTAGAAGCGCCTGTCTCTTTTAGGTGATTGCCCCTGATTTGGGTTCCTGGCTCTAGTAGTAGCTTCATACTGTGACTTGGACTTTTTTCCTTGTTGCGCTTGGCAGAGCTCTTCATTTATTCCTCCAACTGGATGTAGGGTTGAGCTCGAGATAGGACCTCACTCATCCGAGTGACGTTATGCTTCCCCAAATGTTTGTACAGGGGGTGAGAAACTTGCAGCCCGTTGATGAATGTGAGTGCAGGGACATCCTCACCATAGTAGAAAACTTTGGCTAGTTGGTTTTGGAAGTAACTAATGTAGGACTTGAGACTGTTGCCCTGCCTCATTTTTACGGTAAGAAGCTAGTAGTTATTCCTCTTTGCCTCTAAGCAAGAGACATATTGAGTGAAGAATGTTTAGGTTACCTCCTTGAAGTTGTGGAGAGAACGGGGTGACATAAAGTAGAACCAATCCGAGGCTACGTCTTTCAAGCTGGACGGGAAGGTTAGGCACATGAGCGAATCATTGCAGGAGTGGACCACTATCTTGTCTCAAAAGTGCCAGATGTGCTGAACATAGTTACTCATTCCAGAGTAGTAGTCAAAAGTTGGAGTTCAGAACTTCTCCAAGAATTCGCACTGCAGGATCTCTTTGAAGAGAGGAGAGTTAGAGACTCTGGCAGTGGCTTGCTTTGGTCCTCTTCGGAGTTGCAGTTTGGTTTCCTTAATTCATCTTTGGATCAACTCGTCGATGGCTCAGATGTCGGAGGACTCTTTGATTCTTCTCTGATTCTGGCGGTGATAAGCTTATGTTCGGGAAGGAGGTTAATCATCCTCGTTGTCAGAGTAACCTTTATGCAGAGGACGTCAGCTAGGGCCGCCTTAGATTTGTGATGGGCCCATCAATTCGAGCCTCTCAGATTTTGGGCTCACTTTCAGGTTGTGTGCTCCTGGGATCTCTTGATCGTGGCGATCTGTGCCACGAGCTGGTCATTAAGCTGCTTCAGTGCTTTCTGCTCATGGGCGACTCTCTCACAATTGAGGGTCGCTTGTTCCTGGTCGCGATTTGACTGGGATTGCTGCTCCTTCATCTGCTTCTTCATGTTGATAAGAATCTGGAGGATCTACTCTTCAAATAACAGTGTAGGTCGGATGCTGGTGGTTGTCCCCTGAGGTGAGGAGGAGCCAGTGTCCTCGGTGGCATGTTGTTGGTTGTCAACAGGCGGTGATCATGCCCCCAACTGTGCTATTGGTTTTGCTTTTTGACGGGATGCCATTTTGGGGATGGTCTGTTTTCTCAGAGCCAACGATTGTTCACTAATATTGTATATTTATTGTCACATTCCTATATTGATTTTTAATAAAACTCTTCTATTTGACTTCTTATTTGTTTATTAGTTTGCAGATATCTATGTAAGTGGTAAAGGAGAACAAAATGCCTAAAAAGACCGAGGAACCCAATTAAATTAAATTTCCAATCAGGAGAAGAAAAGGATATTTTCAGCATATCCATAGTTTAACTTCAAATTTTAGAGAATAACTTTTTATGAGACATCATTTTGATGAGTCACTACCCAGGCTTCCTCCATAAATACCCAGAGGATGCAGAGGAAGAACACATCAAAGAATTAGAATCAGAATTTTTCTTTATTCCTAAGGTTAAGGTTATTGTTAGATAGAAGTTTTATTACTTCTAGTGTAGGCCATAAACAAAATGAGAGAGAGAAAGAGTGTTACAATCGAAGATTGAACGTGACATTAATAAAGATTCAAGACTCTTCTTCAATTCCTTCTCTTTGTGACTATATGTTTATGTCTTTTTATTATTCTTTAAGTTGTAATTTTATCGCAAATGCGTAGCTAATTTCCCTCTTCTAGGCGAACTAATCCATTATCTCTAATTCTATTCTTGGTCAATTTTAATTATAAGACTCAGTTGAATCATTTGCATGCCTTAATTTAAGCCTTGCTTTTTAGCGAGTGTTCTTGAAGGCACATGAGGATGGAATTGATTTTTGAACTTAAATTTTGATTTATCTTATAAAAAAATTGTTTATTCCATGCTTGCTTAATTGCCTTGATGGTTTAATATTTAACTTAAAGAATGATTTCAAAATTAAAGTTTAATTTCTAAAAACTATCTCATGTGTTTTACTTCACTTCTCTTTAATTGAAAGATTAAACTTTTGCCTATGATCACATTGAGGCATTTAAACTTTCAAGATAAGAATCAAGAGTTGAGTCAAAGATTAGTGAGCCCGAATCTTCTCCTTTATTAAAAACAAAACAAACATATTTCCAACTCATGCTATTTTTAAAAAAATCTTTTCCAAAATCTAATCTGAGTTTACTCTTTCTTTAAACACATCTCAAACACTCCATATTCTTTTCTTCTAAAAAACTAACACTAAGAACTTGTTTTCTCGATAATAATACCGAAAGCTTGCATCACATCTCTCCTCGTAGACGCGACCCGTTAGCCCTAAGCTACACAGTATTTTAATTTTTCAACCAAATTTAAACGTTGTTGCCAGGGAGGGAACAGTGTAATTATTTTTCTTAATAAGTTTGGTGCTCTGTTTCAGGGTTTAGGACATCAATTTGAAAAGATCTAGCATTGTAGTAGAAGACTCACTATTCTGTGCTCCTGCTCTAGAAAGTAGGGAACAAAAATCCAAGAAATTGCCACAGAAACGCATAAATTATCACAAAAACGCGACTATTTATTGGGACTACTAAAAACTCTTTTTTGCAGTCATATTGCATTGCAAAATACAGCTTCCAAAGTGTCTAATTTTCTTGTTTGATTATTTCATAACCCTATTTTAATTTAACAGTAATTGATTAATTGAAATTGCCTATAATACATTTAAACTTGCATTCTAGGCATTCGTCTAACACGTTTTATTTTTATTTACTGCTGAAGATAGCTAGAGACAACGTATGTTTGTATAGCATCTAACTTAGAAAATATTATTGGGTGATTTACTTGCTTTTTGAGTGTTACTTTTGCTTTATGCTTGCACACTAGCATAATCAATTTTAAGGGGAAAACCCAATCAAAGATAAGATGAAGGAGTCATTACCCTTCTTTAGCCCACAAATCATCTCCAAGCACTCACCAACAGCCTTACTTAAAATCTGATAGATATTAGCCCTAGGGACATCTCAGACTTACTAAGAGATTGACCTAAGAGGGAAGATGTTAGAATTTGACTTTTGGCAAATCAGTGTCAAAAGTCAGGGATGAGAGGTGAAACCTCGAAGGCTGGTGGTTTGGCTTAATTAGGACCATCGCTTTTCGCGTGGATACCTCTCACCAATCTTGCCTCGATGTGACCGATTAACTTGTGGTCAGATTCTGCATTATATCTTCCGTGGACAGTCTGACCAGTTACAAGTCATCTAGGTCTAAGTTTATCTTAAAATATGCTTGGTTGAGATTTTTTTCTTTCTTTAGACTGTTTGGTAAACTTATTTGTGGTATTGGTTGTGCATGTCAGTTTAGTCGAGAGACCCAAACACATCTAGGTTAAACAGAAGTAGTTCACTGCCAAAACCTAATTCGGTAATCGCTCTACTGACATCTTTGAAGGACAGGTTCTATCTCATTAGGACATACTTGCTATCTTGCATTTGGCTCCCAGAAGCTAGTGACAACAACTTTGAACTGAAGCCACAATTCATCAACACACTCCCCAAGTTTCATAGTCTAGAGTACGAGGATACTTACTTCTTCATAAGAGAATTTGAAAACGTATGCCTTATGATGAAGATTTCACAGTTAGGAGATGATACCGTTAGATTACATTTCGTTCCTTTCTCCCTTAAGGACCTAGCTAAGAAATGGCTATACAGATTAGCAGTAGATTCTATCACATTGTGGGATGATTTTGTCAAGGCCTTCTTAAAGAAATTCTACCATATCCACAAGATCACTCTCATTAGGAAGAACATCGTGCAGTTTAATTAATAACTTAATGAACCATTTTGGAGATACGTTAAATGTTTCAGAGACCTCCTTGCCCAATGTCCTCATCATGGCATAGAAAAATGGCGACAGTGTCAATTTTTATGATGGTTTAGACTACCAAACCAAGACCCTCTTAGAAACCATGTGCCAAGGAGGATTCTTTCAAAAGGATGAATACCAAAAGCGGGATTTATTTAAGGATTTAGCTGAGAAAACCATCCAATGGGAACCAACTTTCGAAAAGTTTAGGACACTAATCCTATCTCTTCAAAAGGAGGTCTCCATTCCATCGAATCAACCATAGCTACTGAAGCTAGAATTTCCAACCTACCGAGAAGGCTGAAACTTCTTGAAACAAAAGAACCGGTTTCAGTAAACCAAGTGAACCCTAACCCAATTTTAAATCCGGGTTGCACTTACTGTCAAGACATGAACTATGTGTATGAGGAGCGTTTGATTTTTCATGCTCAGCAAATGTTGCCAAGCCGATGAATGTGGCCTTTTCAAGGCTCCACAGTAATCCGTACGCACCAACGTATAATCCTGACCGGAGAAATTACCCGAATTTTTCATGGAGTCAAAACAACCATGACCACTCAGGGTCAAATGGTTCCAATCATCAAACCAGTTTTCCCAATTATCATCATAATCCTTTCAATCATCAATCCAATTTTTCTAATTATCAACACGATTTTTCCCATCAAGCTCCACAGTCATCCTACCAAAATCCTCTACTTGGAAGGAGACTAACCAACATGGAGAAAACTATGGAAACGCATATGAAAAACCCAGAGTCCCTCATACAAACCATGTAGAACAACCACACGCAAGCCATAGCGAGGTTAGATGTTCAAATGAGTCAACTAACTAAATCACAAAGTGAGAGGCCCAAGGGTACTTTACCCAGTCAACCATTAACGAACCCTAGAAACTCTTACAAAGCTTATGTGACTAAGGATCAATAGTTGAATTAATGCAATGTTTGTTCATACATTGAGGTCAAGTAAGAAAGTTGATAATCAAGTGTCAATGCCACCCAATCCCATTTAGCATAACCAAACACAAGCATCCACCTCTTCTAGCTCCATTCCATCCAAATCTAACGAGTTTAAAAAAGACAAGTTAGCCAATCAGGTACACAAGCCTATATTACCATTTTCAAATAGACTTAAATCAAACAAACAAAATGCACACATGGATAAGAAAATTAAGATATTTGGTCAAGTGAAAATTAATGTGCCACTTCTTGATGTGATCCAACAAGTCCCGTCATATGCCAAATTCTTAAGGACATGTGTACCAAGAAGATAAAGACTAATGTATCCAAGAAAGTCTTCTTAGCCACTAATATTAGTGAGCTACTGTCAGGAATCCCTATCAAGTACAAGGATCCCAGTTGTCCCACCATTGCTTGTACAATAGGGCAAGCCGAAATTAGTCGTGCACTACTTGATTTGGGAGCAAGTATCAACTTGATCCCTTTCTCAGTTTCTTAACAACTTGGGTTGGGCGAGCTTAGTCCAACTCGAGTCACTATCAACTAGCTGACCGATCAATGAAAGTTCAAAAGGGGAAAATTATGTAAATCACTTTGGGGGGGTGAATAGGTGATGTGCTAATCAAATGCCAAATAATACAAAATTAAAAACTTATTATGCAAACTAAAACTATCACACAACGTATAACCAAAGAGTGAAGCCAAATTTCTAGTGAAAGACTCTGAACTTTTCCTCAAGATTCCTCTAGACTAAGAGTTGAGGTGCTACTATAGCTCTCTTGGTTCAATACTAGTGTGAGCATAAACACAATATCAAGCACCTAAGGAATAGGCAAGGAATAAGAGCAAGCAAGATATTAAACAATCTCAAGCATATATGACAATTAAGCACAAGTAAATATCAAGCATATAAAGATGTAAACAATAAGAGCATGCAAGATATAGACACAAGTGAGTTGAGAGAGAGATAAGCAATCGTAAACACGAGAGAATTATTTCAAGGTTCGAGCCACTTGCTCTACATGCCCGCCTTCACCACCATGAAAGATTTTCACTAAAAAATGATCCCGCAAGATTATTCGGTGCCACAACACCTACAACGAGACCCCTCAAGAACTCTTGGACCCGCAAGTCCCTTACTTGTTCTCGCAAGAACAACACACGCGAACCCGCAAGCTCACCGAGACCGCAACCTCTACAACTCCTCCAAATACAAAGGTGGAACACTTTGGTGATTACTTCTCTTGATCACCAACAAATACTCTCACAATAAGGATCCTACTAGGATTAGATATAGCAATGAAAGGGCTCAAGTTTGTGTGAGAAAACTAGATAGATTTGAGAGAGAAAAGCTCAAGAAAATTATTTTGAAAAATACAAGAGAAGCACTCTTGAAAACTCTATTTTGATATGTAAATGAAGCTCCTAAAACTTGTTGAGAAAACTCTGTTGAAGATAGGAAAATAAGCTCTTGAAAAATTTCTTAAAATCTTACCCAAAAACTGGCCCATTTATAAAGACAGCAAAAAAGTGGCCTTGGGTTCAGAAATTAACCTATCATTTTTAAGACCATTGGGGTTGTCAGCCGACCGCCCAATCGACTGCACCCAAATATCAGAGAGTCATAACTCTCTATCAGTCAACCGCCCGGTCGATCGAGCCAAACCCGAGAGCGGGCTTGAACTAGCCGGTCAACCGGTCGATCGACCGCCCAATGGGCTCCTGTCAGTGTGCACGTCGGTCGACCGAGCTAGCCTTCAGTCGACCGGTTGGTTGATCGCAAGTAGCCCAAAACCACATTTTCAACATCTTTTTAAATTCATTTTAAATACCATAAAATAAGTTCATTGAAATACTATAAAGTACAAATATGTGTGATAAAAAAGCAACACATATTACAAATATGTGAACTATTTTTGCGACATAGAAATTAAAGATAGACCAAAATCGGTATTTTCAAAAAACCAACTAATAAATGAAAATTCAATTTTTCTGTAAACTTATATAAATACAAAAACAAGATGATTTCAAGCATACTGTATATAGATAGAATACAATACACATAATAAATGATATATACTTTTTTTTACAATAAAAACCAAAATAAGTTTTGATAAAAATAAAACTTAAATACATGAACTAGATACATTAAAATAAGTTATCTAAGCATATGAAGTATAAATGCATATGGATGAAATCCAATATACATATAAATCATGTAAACTTGTTCTAATGAAATATATTCATGAAGCCGAAAGATGTATTCTTGAAACTCAAAACCAAAACGGTTAAATCAAAAACTAAAGCTATTTAGCACGAAAGATAATATAAATATTTTTTGTGCATGTGTGTATGAGTTTGAACAATCCACAACTAATCTATTCTTTACATTTTATCCTAAAATAAAAATCTTAAACTTATAAATATAGACTCAAGTCTTCTTGAAAATCTTCTCTTAAAATCTTCTTCTCCATCTCGACTTGATCCAAACTTGATCCGTGAGCTAGACTTTTCTTTGAGTACTTGATGCGATCTTGAAGCGCGAGCTCTTAAATCAACATGTGATAGCTTCAAACTTGACTTCGAATCTTTTATTAAAGCTATCATATGTTAACGAGACTACAAGACAATACCAATAATGACAAACATACTATTGAGAGATAAGAGTTCAAAGATAATTTCTCGATTAAAGAAAAGTAAAAAGAAAGGGAATCGTGTACACTTGCCTGATGTCGTTGGAACCTGATTTTCCGTAACTACAACCGGCTCTGGGTAAAATTCACAGCCTAAATATTGCGTGAATTAATTAGAGACTTGATATGTTCTTATTCAGTGATAAGTTAAATAAGAAAGTAATTTTTACTATTTATTATAATTTTGGTTAGTTAATATTTCAAATAATTCAATTTTTTTACTTTTAGCAACCATTTAAAAATATACTTTCATGATAAAACACATGCATAAACTAATAAATTGATTTTACTGAATTATAAATTTTCTATTTTTTGTGATATTTAGAAATTTATTGGGAATTTTTTTAATAAATGATTATTAAATAATAATTACAAAAAATTTAATTTCATGTTATTCTAAGTAATATTACTCTCAAAATAATTTTACTAATTTCCAAATTTAGTTTGTTGTTTTCTGTGAATTTTCTGGAATTTTCTGATATTTCTTATTTTTCTGAATTAAAATAAGCCTAAAAATCAATAAAAAGCTTAACGGGTCTGTTTGCTACAGTAACGGGTGCTACATTGTTGGGTCTAGGCCTGCTACAGTAACATTGTTACAGTAAAATTTCTAAATACATATATTTTAAATATGATTTTCTTTTCCTTTTTATTTTTCCTTTCTTTTTCCCGTTTTCCCTTTTCCTTTTTTTTATATAGGGGTTGGGTTCAACTGGGTCTGTTGGCCAGACCTGCCGGCCTGGCGGACCAGACCTAGCCCAGGCCAGGTCTGGCTGGGCTGGCCAAACCAGGCCAGGTCTCGGCCTGGCCTGGCTCGGCCTGGCCCTGGTCCTGGCCGAGAGCAGCAGCAGTTGCTCTCAGCCAGAGGCTGAGAGCAATAATAAGTTTTTTATTAATATAAAACTTTAAAAATAAATTAAAAATCATGATAATTAGGAAACATGTCTTAGATGTTCCTATATATTTTTGTTAGAATTTTAAAATAAGTTTTCATGGTTTGAAATTAGTGATTCAACTAATGCATGCTACATGTTTGACGAAATGTCAACAAGTACTAAAATCTACAATAATGTAAATTAACTTACTCGGAACGCTTTCTTTCAGTCTAATTCTTCTTCCTCACATCCAGCACCTCAGAGTCTTGGGAGAGAAAGACGGTGTACCCATGCTCACTCAAGGGGTGCTAGCTTGCCCGGTCTCCGATGGAGTTCATCAGAGAAGATGGAGAACGTCGATGGACCGTGGAGCTCGCCGAGCAGGATGGCGGAGGTCGACGGAGAAGGGGGGCATTAACGGAGGCTCATCGGAGTGCCCGCGGAGGAGATCGAGAAGTCGCTGCGCCGGCGAAGGAAAGCACAACAATGCGTGGCTCTCAGGAATGGTCGACGGAACTCGCCGAAGGGGATGGATCATGAAGTCGAGTCAGGGGAAGGTAGGATGGCGGTGATGGTGGCGGCCTGAGGAGGATGCGTGGTTTGTAGGGCCAAGTGAAGTTCGACGCGCGTCGAATATAGGGAGGCCGCGGCTCAGTTAGAGATGGGAGCTTGGTGTTGCCAGCAGCGGCTCACGGTTGGGTGGTGCCGCGGTGGCTTCCTCGAGGTGTTGGTGGTATGCGGCAGTAAGGGAAAGGATCTAGGCTAGAGATAGAGAGAGTAGAGCTCGTGCTCGAGGTTGCGTCGTGAGTTCAGAGGAGAGATCCAGACTTGTATTTATAGATCTAGGCTAGAGAAAGAGAGAGTATGTAAGAGAGAGGGAAGCGCAGGTTGAGGGCATGGGGGATGTGGGTGCATGGATGAGTGTGCGAGATAAAGATGACGGGTGGAGGACGTGGGCGAGAAGTGGGGAAGAAGTGGAAGACGTGGGATCAGAGTGGGCGCTGCACGGTGAGAGAAGAAGGGGGAAAACATCTAAAGTTAAATATAACGTGTAAGGTTTTTTGCAGCGCGCTAATGTGGCAAAGTGGTCTGGGCATTAGGATATGTGGGCGGTGGCCATGGTTCGAATCTGAGAATAAACAATCTAGTGCTTTGGTTTTATTTAATTTTGAAAGAATAAAGGGTAAGTAAAAAGGGTTAAATACATATGGTTACTATTTCACACAAAAACCCATGAAGTTATAATGGTTGGTGTATTCACCACCTTTATTGTGGGCCACAGGTTCGAACATAGTATATGGGTTTTGTGTTCTAAATTCATTTTTATTTTTATTTAAATTTCATTCTTTTCTTTTTAAATAAATATTTAGGCATTATTTTATTGGATTAAAATCTATTAATTTAGGAAAATCCTAAAAAATTCTCAAAAATAGAAGATGTCATCCTAAATATTGTTGTGAAGTCAGATCTCTAAAATTCATCCCCGATTATTAATTAAAAATTTTAGAGTCAGTCCGTGACATTGATCGACCCCGAGCTGAGATTCTGCTCCAATAATTTCCTAAAATTTTCAAAAAATTTAGAAAAATTCAAAATAATTAACTCTACTATCTTGAGTTGAAATAGCCTTAACCCAGCTATCAAGATGATTAAATCAGCATCAGATACCAGTATTGACATACGTATATTAGGAACCAAGGGTTACAATCCTACCCACCTTATAAAAAGAATTTTGTCCTCAAAATTCAGCCAGGCATTGACATATGAATCGAAACTGCATCTGTGTGAGTTAGGATTGTCCCTGATCTGCAGTCGTGTTAATATGATATAACTCAATACCAAGTCAACCATGAGTCATGATCTAACATATTCATCACCATAAGTCCACAGATCGAATTGACTTTCTAGAGTTCATAATCGATCATTCTTAATATCAGTTTAGTCCTCTGATCCACTATAATCATGTTCATCTGATAAGATTACTCCCACCATATATAGGTCAAATACTTAAGGTTTATCTGTAACCATACTCCACAGGTTTATTCTTTTAATTCTTTTGTTCTACTCTGATCACATTGGACAAGAATTTCAAATATCTCAATTACGTTACCTTTCTTGTAACATCTCTCCAAAATTAGATTATCTCTAAGATCACCACATATTGCTCAAATAATAATTGCCTCTAGTTGTTATTTCTTAAAAATCCTAAAAATCTCAAATCCTCAAGTACATGTTTTATACGGGTCCACAATATCACAGTAACACAAATCTCAGTTCACACCATCACTACTAGAAGAACATTAGTCAAGATAGCAATCACTGATGGAAACTCTCACTCAATAGTCAATAACTATAGAGTCCTCAAAAAATATGCCAATAGTATTAATTAGTCCTTGTCTTATCCCTCAATATAGATTTCAGATTAATCTTTATAATCTTGTTGTTATAATTCTGCTTGGTGTCCTCAAAGTAGAGTTTAATATTCATTGATAGAAATCCAGATATATCTATCTCTTTCTTAAATCTATGATTCCTCAATCAAAAGATCACAGGATTCTCAAATTATCAGGGTATTCTAATTACAATATTCTTAAGAGTCATAGGATTAACTCAAAAACCTCAAACTATGATAGACATTCTTAAAATATTACTTATATTTGAGAACTTCAAGATTCTAACCTTTAGAAACTAAATCCAAGCAATCTAATCCAAGGTATAGTCATATTTTGCCCAAGGCAATGATTCCATTTATTGATCCGATTATCACTCCAAGATCCATATCCCCAAATTCAATATATATTGATATAATCTGACCATTATTTTATCCAGACATGATTATTATCTTAAGTCCACCATCTTACTATGATTCCCTTATAGACATGTATCTTAAAAGTTTCAGATCCAAAATTTCTTATAAAATTAACTGGCAGATGATTCGACAATGATCCTCTCAATTATTCTTCTTTGTCCAAATAATCAGGTTAAGTCCTCAATATATCTATCCTAAATTTAAACCAAGAATTGTCTAACCAGACATGATCAAGCAGGACAGACTAGATATGAAGACTACATGGATGGAATAGTCACATCAGGGTGACGGTTCAAGGGTTTCCAAGGATCGATTGTACAAGTATGGAGTCAGAGAAGGTAGTCAATGACTGTTTACTCAGATAATTTCGTGGATGATTATCATATGTGTGGCCTAATTGCATATATGGCATATAACTAACCTGCTCTGATACCAACAAAATTATGTCACGCCCCACTTCCTAAATACGGAATACGAGTACGTGATGATGGCCAGCAGATACTCATGAAGAGTGAAATCTCTTCCATGAGTACCTTAGGCTGTTAATAACAAGCAGGATAGCACATATATGCATATACAACCAAGCGCAGAGATAAAATCACATATATGAAAAACTAAAATATAAACAATATCATCCACTATATCTGAATAAAACAAGTCAAGAAAGAAAATTGAACTCACCAGAGAACAGCTGAAACAGAATATGATCTACGAACAACTCTTTATACCGGCTTCCTGATCTAAATACTGAAAAATATAATAAAGTTCTGTCAGAAGCGGACCAGCAAGAGCACACAAAGTGAAGAGAACAATAAAAGAGAGAATATGAAAATGTAGTAACAATAAGTAGGACGTAAGCATAATATGTTTGGCAGTATCAAGAACTGAAAGTAATAACAATAACAGGAATAATCAGGAAGATAGATCATGTACAATAAGATCGTGCATGCATGATGTGACATATATATAATGAACATGAGATGTCCTGAATGAGTAACTGTTGTGTAGTATAATCACGAGATCACAAGAATATGAGATCACAAGATAAAATAACATGGTAGGCCCAGAAACATCATGTAGTCAATATAATGCATGTCACAAGAGTCTAATGTATCTGTATCTTAAAAATATATGTCAGGTACTAGATCACTGAAGATAATGCAGGATATGATACAAGTGTATATATCTAGCATGTTTTATTACCCTAACTAATGCAACCATCATATGCCCCATCCTATAGGACAACTGCATATCAAACAAGTGATGTGTTAGTAGATCCTGATAGTAGGGAGAAACAGTTCACTGTACTCAGGTATCATGTAACATGTAATAACAGGAGCGTGCATAAATAACAAGATCACGTGTGGCATCAAAACCCGCAAGGAGTCGCCCTTCCGAGCACACCTCCCTAGATTTTCCCTGCTACAGTCTCCCCCAGTAACCCCGGCTAGGTTAATTTTATTAATTAATCAAATGCAAGATAATGTGTGATTCAGTGTAACAAGATCAAGAATCGGTATCAAGAACACCAGCATTAGATAGTGAACACAATGTGTATCAAGATCACGAGATAATATGACCAGTGACAATATTAAGTAACAAATATATAGCTGTGCAAGTGATACCAGATACATGCAAAATAGTGCAAGTGATGTCAGATAAATACAAAGTAGTGCATGTGATGCCAGTGTCATATAATCCAAAGGTCATAATAAGTCAGTCTTGATCATATGTCCATAATCTAATAAGTATCCTCGAATAATTTCTCAAACTATAAAAGTTGATTTCCTCAATTAATTTTCAGTAAATCAGGATCACAATATCAATCGATATACAACCTTAACTATCAATCTTGCCTCATTATTATCCAGTTATCCTCAAGATCTAGATCAAAGTATTTGTCATGATCAGTAAAAATTTCATGTCAATAAATCAGTCTACCATATACAAGTAATCATGCCAATTTAAGTTTGTTGCATGCATGAACGAGATGCAAAACATGATACATAAGACAATATAACCAAATCATGAAATAATATCAAAACAGAAGAATTGTCTGTGTAATCAGAGAAAAGAGAGGTTAACGGGACTACGAGACAATACCGATAATAACGAACATACTATTAAGAGATAAGAGTTCAAAGATAATTTTTGATTAACAGAAAAGTCTAAAGAAAGGGAATCGTGTACACTTACCTGATATCGTTGGAACCTGATTTCCCATAACTGCAACCGGCTCTGGGTAAAATTCGCGGCCTAAATATTGCGTGAATTAATTAGAGACTTGACATGTTCTAATTCAGTGATAAGTAAAATAAGAAAGTAATTTTTACTATTTATTATAATTTTGGTTGGTTAATATTTCAAATAATTTAATTTCTGACTTTTAGCAACCACATAAAATTATACTTTCATGATAAAACACATGCGTAAACAAATAAATTAATGTATTGTATTTATATTTTACTGAATTATGAATTTTATATTTTTTGTGATATTTAGAAATTTATTGGCAATTTTTTAATAAATGATTATTAAATAATATTACAAAGAATATTTAATTTCATCTTATTCTAAGTAATATTACTCTCAAAATAATTTTATAGATTTCCAAATTTAGTTTGTGATTTTTTGTAAATTTTCTGGAATTTTCAGAGTTTATTTCTTATTTTCTAAATTAAAATAGCCTAAAAATCAATAACAAGCTTAACGGGTCTGTTTGCTGCAGTAATGGGTCTGCTACATTGTTGGGTCTGGGTCAGCTACAGGAACATTGCTACAGTAAAAATTTTAAATACATATATTTTAAATATGATTTTCTTTTCCTTTTCCTTTTCCTTTCTTTTTCTCTTTTTTCCCTTTTTCTTTTTTTATATAGTGGCCGGGTTCGGGTTTGTTACAGACCCGAATAGGGTCTGTTGGCCAAACCCACTGGCCTGGTAGACCAGACCTGGCGCAGGCCAGGTCTCGGCCAGGCCTGGCTCACGGCCAGGCCCTGGTCCTGGCTGCTCTAGGCCCTGGTCCTGGCCGAGAGCAATAACAGGTTTTTTTTGAATAAATTAAAAATCATGATAATTAGGAGACATGTCTTAGATTTTCCTATATATTTTTGTTAGAATTTTAAAGTAAGTTTTCATGGTGAAATTAGTGATTTAACTAACGCATGCTACATGTTCGACGAAATGCCAACAAGAACTAAAATCTACGATAATGTAAATAAACTTACTCGAAACCCTTCCCTTCAGTCTGATTCTTCTTCCTCACATCCAGAACTTCAGAATCTTAGGAAAGAGAGACGGTGTGCCCATGCTCACTCAAGGGGTGCTAGCTTGCTCGGTCTCCGATGGAGATCGTCGGAGAAGACGGAGAACGTCAATGGGCCGCGGAGCTCGCCAGGCAGGATGGCGGAGGCCGACAGTGAAGGCGGACGTTAATAGAGGCTCACCAGAGTGCCTGCGAAGGAGATCGGGAAGTCGCAAGCTCTGATGCGCTGGCGAAGGAAAGCACAGCCATGCGTGGCTCTTGGGAATGGTCGGCGGAGCTCACCGAAGGGGATGGATCATGAAGTCGGGTCATAGAAGGTGGGACAGCAGTGATGGTGGCTGCCTAAGGAAGATGTGTGGTTTGTAGGGCCAAGTGAAGCTCAATGGCGCGTCGAATATAGGGAGGTCGCAGCTCAGTTGGAGATGGGAGCTTGGTGTTACCGACAGCGGCTCACGATTGGGTGGTGCCGCGGTGGCTTCCTCGGGGTGCTGGTGGTATGCGACAGCAAGGGAAAGGTCTACATGCGCAGAGGAGGAAGAGGAGTAGAGCTCGTGCTCGAGGTTGTGTCGTGAGTTCAAAGGAGAGGATCCAGACTTGTATTTATAGAGCTAGGCTAGAGATAGAGAGAGTACATGAAAGAGAGGAAAACGCAGGTGCAGGGTGTGGGGGACGTGGGTGCATGGGTAAGTATGCGAGATAAAGAGGACGGGTGGAGGACGTGGGAGAGAAGTGGGGAAGAAGTGGAAGACGTAGGATCAGAGTGGGCGATGCATGGTGAGAGAAGAAGGGGAAAACATCTAAAGTTAAATATAATGTGTGAGGTTTTCTGCTACACGCCAATGTGGCAAAGCGATCTAGGCGTTACGATGTGTGGGCGGTGGCCAATGGGTTTGAATCTGAGAATAAACAATCTAGTGCTTTGATTTTTTTTAATTTTGAAAGAATAAAGGGTAAGTAAAAAAGGGTTAAATATATATGGTTACTATTCCACACAAAACCCCATGAAGTCATAATAGTTGGTGTATTCACCACCTTTATGGTGGCTCACAGGTTCGAACAATAGTACAGGGGTTTTGTGTTCCAAATTCATTTTTATTTTTATTTAAATTTCATTTTTTTCTTTTTGAATGAATATTTAGGCATTATTTTATTGAATTAAACTCTATTAATTCAAGAAAATCCTCAAAAATTCTCAAAAATAGAAGATATCATCCTAAATATTGTTATGAAGTCAGATCTCCAAAATTTATTCCCAATTGTTAATTAAAAATCTCAGAGTCAGTCCGTGACACCAATCGACCCCGAGTTGAGATTCTACTCCAATAATTTCCAAAATTTTTTAGAAAATTCAGAAAAATTCAAAATAATAAGAAATAATATCTTGAGTTGAAATAGCCTCAATCTAGTTATCAAGATGATTAAATTAGCATCAGATACCAGTATTGACATACGTATATTGGGAACGAGGGTTACATTTCTATACTTGTACACTGCACTAAACTGAATTAAGGGCTTGTCCTATAAGCAAGATAAAGTTGGGAAGTCATTACCCTCCCTTAGCCCACAAATAATCTCCTCACTCACTAACCCAAGCCTAACTAAAACTGAGTAGACATTGGCCCTAGGAACATCTCGGACTCAATAAGAGTACTGACCTAAGGGTTTCGGAAGTTGATTAGAATTTGACTCTTACCAAATCGGTGTCAAAGGTTGAGGATTGAGGGGTAAAACCCAGAAGGCTGGTGGTTTGGCTTAATTAGGCCCATTGCTTTTAAGCACGGATACCTTCCACCATCTTGCCCCTACCTGGCTGATTAAGTTGTTGTCAGATTTGGTAATATACGCCTCGTGGACAGTCTAACCAGTTAAGAGTCGTTTAGGTCTAAGGTCTACCCTAACTTAGGTTAGATTTTTTCTTTTTATTTGTTTATTTTTTTGTTTTTCTTTGTTTGTTTTTGACATTTCTTATGTAATATGGCTTATAACAATAATTTTTCCAATTTTAATAGTAATCCATTTTACACCCCAGCCTCTTTTTTGGATATTACCAATGTGGCATATCAACCAATCTAATGTGCATAATTAGTCTTATCTGAATCAATACATACCCCAGTCTCAATACTATGCAAGACTGAAATAATTATCATTACTCTTCACAGGGCCAATGAGGAAACAACTCCCCAAGTCATATTGTCAACCACCTTACCAACACCCAGCTTCATATACTCCTTCTCCTGAGCAACCATTAGAAGAACCAATTGACTGAGAAAAAAGGGGTGGAAGCCTTAGAAGAGCTAGAACGATGAATTCAAATTCTATACTCAAAATTTCATCAAAGTTTTCAAATCTTAGATCCTTATTCTATTTTTCAAGAAGAACATATCGACTTAGAAAAGAGTATAGAATCCATGATTCAATTTCAAAGTGATCCACTCGATATGATAGAAGCAAGACTTAGTCTATTAGAAAACATGCGTAAGAATAAGGAAACTCTCCCTACCCAATCTTTAACTATTCTCGACACTTCTAGCCATATTGATGAAAACTAAGAATCACGCTATCTTGAAGACTTTGAACAATATTCAATTACACCACAAAACCTTGAACTTGACCAATATCAACCCATTGATGAATTGGCGAGTTTTCATTTTAATTAGATTGAACTTGATTATGAATGTCACCCGATTCTCAACTTTGTGATTCAGTTCCCATCTTCAAATCTATGTTGACTCAGGTATTCACAATTTGGACCAATTTCCCGAGCCAACATTTATTCCTGTACCCATAGATTTAGAAATTGAATCACCAATTTTGATAGTCACATTCTATTATTGAGAAAAGAATGTGAATTTCAATTCTTAGATTTGGACTCAACTCTTGAACCAAAATTGACTCTCGAACACAAAGTTATTTTTTCGAGTTAGTATTAATTCCTGAACCTATCATTCTTGAGCCTAAGTCAACCATTCCACCAAGTCACATTCTTTTGTTGGACATAGGTATAGACCATGATGACTCTGTAATGATTTTCTAAGACTGGTCATGTAAAGAGAATAAGTTTCATGACAGGATCTTCATGATCCTATTCATATTGGGGACTATAAATATGTAAATAGAAAAGAGGTCAATAAAAGTGAGTTCCGTGAACCACCACATTATCTTGATTAGGTAGCAACGCTTGACCCAATCAGACCACCACCAGAATTACTCTTCAAACCTTTTGAAAGATCATCTTGTCCAAAGCCTTCTCTAAGTTTTCAATTTTCTTTAAATCACTTCCTTACTCTCCATTCTCTTTTTAGCATAAAAAACACCAACACTATTCTCTGCTTTTTAAACAATAACACTGAAAAGCTTTCATCGCATTCCTCCTCATGGACACGACTCGTTAGCCTAAAGCTAGATGGTAATTCTCACTGCATTTACTTGCAATCAATTTTTGGACACGACCACCACCATAAGGTAATAGTTTCCTTCTCCTTCTTCTTTTTCATGCGTTTATGCATTAATTCATACATTGAGGACAATGCATGAGATAGGTGTGGGGCAGGGTTCTAACATAACTTAGATTTTTCTTTTATTATTATTAAAAAAATTCTTGACTTTTAAAAAACCTTTTTGAAAATAGAAACAATATTTCGACATATTGTTTTGTAAGAAATTAAGTAAATTTTAAGGAATAGGAGAATCATAATTAGAATTTCTTATAGTTGGTCAAAATAAGATTATTTGTTTGATTTCCAAGGTTACAAAAAAATTTTGAAAAAGTAAATTAGTCTTGATTTTTTTTACCTTGGTGAAATATGCATGCTTGATACACTTAAACATTTAGGGTTCAAAAACAAAGATTCTTATGCCTTATTAAAAAAAAATAAGAATATATATATACTCTAATTAAGCTGGGTATTTGTGTGATTGCACACATTTATTGCATTATTCTTTATTACATTTCACATTTATAATGTAATAAATCTGCTAAATTCTTTATCTTAAATGTCTATTTTGCAGAAGATAATCATGAGGAGAAAGAGGATAAAATCAAAAAAATATCAGTTAAATTAAGATTTAACTAGATCTATTTGGTTAGAGGAGGATGATCCCAAATTCAGTTGGTTAAATTTGGTTTTTAGTGAATCAGGTGGTTAAAGCTAAAGATCAACTGAGATAACGTCAAATACAGAGTCCAAATCCAAAGGGATAAATGGATAGAGAGAAGATCAACGGATGAGATGAAGCAATTCTGACTCAGATTCTGGCTGGATATATTTTAGTATTTGAATCATAACTTTCTCTACAAGAACTCCAATCTAATAATTCAAGATGATCCAGAAAAAGAACTTAAAGAGTTACAACTCTTAAGTTGATCATTATTTCTAATTTTGTCACTTGATATGTTATATTTAGCAATCAATATGTCAATAAGCTGCAGATCAAAATTGAATATCCATATCAAATCAAGTTTGGAGATAAGGGAAGGATTCAAATTCAGAAATAGCCAGCTTCCCTTATCTTCATACTCCTCTACCCTCTGCATTTCTTCTATAAATACTTGTAATCTCAAAGGCGAAAGGGGAAGGACCAAGCAGAGAGCAGAACTTAGGCTAATTATAGTTTATAACTTAGGTTTTTAGTTTTCTTTATGTAATTTCATTTTATTTATGTAACTGAGAGGAGAGGAGACTTTCTTGGAGGAATGAGAGCAAGTTTGTACTAAAGGTGACATCCTGTAAGTGATCTTTTCTTCCATTGTTATTTGAATCGAATTGAGGTTTTCTTTTCTTTTCTATTCTTATTTTTGTTCGCTTCCCTCTTTTGTGTTTGTGGATCCAAATGTAACCGATAGCCTCGAAGTTGCCTTGTCCTTACAAGTGTCATTGATGGCTTACGGTGATGGATATCCATTTCTATGGTAGTATAGGTTGCCCCTTCATTTTATAGTGTAAATTGGAAATAGGGAAGATCTCATCTGCCATGCTTCACTCGCTCTTAAGTAAAGGTACATCGTCGATACAGGTAAAGAGTAAGCAGGCGCCGAAGAGGTAAGTATGTTTTTTAAGTTTTAGTTTTTCTTTCTTTTCTTGTAACTTTTAGTGTAGATCACCAACACACTATAATCACCCAAATCTCTTTCACTCTTTCAATTTCTTTGTACATATCACTTCTATTTTCTCCATCTTCTCTATCTATCACTTTCTTCCTAACTTAATTATAACTATTTTTCATTTTCCTTTTAAAAAACTAAAAGAAGATCTTTAACCATTCTTTGTAGTATAAAAGAGAACTTACTAAAAAGCTTCCATCGCTAGTCCTCCTTGTGGATCACGACTCGCATAGCCACTTGCTATAGCAGTAGAATTGAGCACCTTGCACTACTATTTTAAAGGTTCTAAAATTCTGTATTTTGTGTATAGGTCCAAACTCAATCAAATTTTGGCGTGTTGCTGGGGAGGGACGATAAATAATTCTCTTTAAAGTTTACATTTTTGTTTACTTTCTTCTTTGTTTTTGGTGTACAGATTTAACAATAAGGAATTTTTGCTGCAGTGGACATATAAGTGGCCCTGGACTCTGTTCAAGAAAGCAGAGCTCAGAAGCCCTCAGATTTGCTACATTCTTGTGGCAATCTGAGTGAACTACTAACATGTATCTTCTGCAGGTTGGCTGAATTGCATAGTGTTGGCCCAAAGGCCTATCACTCTAGTTTTGATGATGATCAACTCATGTAGTTATAGTACTAATGATCTTGTTTAATTAGTGACAGATTCTTTATCAAGATCTTAGTAGGTGCAAAGCTCAACAAAGGATATATTGTCAAGATTTAGAGCTTGCATGATGTGATCCAAGGAGCTTTTGGATCAAGCTTGGACCAAGTCAAGAAGATGAGAAGCCTTCAAGGGAAGACTTCAAGAAGATGAAGACTTGTGTCTAGGTATAGATTTTTATTTGTTTAGATAAAAATGTAAAGGATAGATAGTTGGTGGATTGCTCAAGTCTATATCACACACACACTCTTGATAGAACTCTTGATAGAATGATTTTCATAAAAGATTTTCCTAGTTAAGAAAAGATTTTTATTTGTGATAAAATACAATTTGGTTTTTGGTATTCATGTATACATATCTTATATCCAAAACCATGTTTAGAGCCTTATGTCAAAAACTAGATATTCATCTTATTTGTGTAGTGGATCATATCCATACACACTGTGCTTTAAAAGTATATCTTGTTTTTGTATTTGATGAGATTTTCCTTATGACAAAATATCTACTTTGGGTTTTGGTAATTTCTTATATACATATCCTTTAACCAAAACAAGTTTAGTGCTTTATGTCAAAAACTAGATATTTCATCTTGATTGTGTGGTGGATCATATCCATACACACTTTGCTTTATAAGTTCAAAATATCTTGTTTTTGTATTTTGTGAAGTTATGGAAAAACAAGTTTTAGAAAAACATATTTTATAAAAACAGTTTTTATTTTGATTGAAACTATTCTTCTGGATTTACTGTGAATTTCTGGGATTTTATTAAGCCAAAAGACCAATCCTTAATCCCTAATTTCTGGTTCTGCCAGTTCTGATTTTTTCAGAACTGACAGAGGCCGGTCGACCGGGTCGGTCGACCGAACGTGCACAACGTGCACGCCAGTGTGCACTGGAGAACGGTCGACCGGGCCGGTCGACCGCTTCAGAGAGCTTGGCTCTCGGGAAATCGGTCGACCGGGCCGGTCGACCGACAGAGAGTTAACTCTCTTCTCCAGTTGCGCGGTCGACCGGGCCGGTCGACCGGAGGCTGCAACGGTCGGATTTTTGACCGTTGCCGGTCGACGGACCGGTCGACCGGTAGCTCTGACAGAGCCCAACGGTCAGATTTTTCTGGCCTCTATAAAAGGGGGTTTTGTCATTGTTTTGAGCCAAGATTTTAGGAGAGCTTTTGTCCAGTTATTTCCATTCTTTTAGCAGAGTTTTCTCCACAAAATAGAGTGCCAATATTTCCTATCAAAAGGGATTTTATCAAGAGAGTGTTTATTGTGATTTCTTGAGTTTTCCATCAAAAGTTCTTTCCTTGATTTCTCACACTACACTTGAGCATCCATTGAGCTATTTATCCTATAGGTGTTGTAGTGAGATTTTGTAGGTGATCAAGTGTTTAGATCACCAAGATTTCATCTTGTACTTTGAGGAGACGGGCAAGTGTGCTCGTGGTTGTTTAGGGTTCGGGTGCGAACTCTTGTAGCTTGAGGTGCGGCCTCGACGAGCCGGTGGGCTTGTGGTGTGTAAGGACTTGGGAGTCCGAGGGCTTGTAGGTGTTGCGGCACCAAGGAGAGATCCGGTTGGATCGTGCATAGTGGAAATCCTTCGTGTGTCGAAGGCGGGGATGTAGAGCAAGTGTGCTCGAACCTCGAAACAAACCTTTGTGTTTGCGATTGCTCACTCTTGCTCTCTTACTCTTTTGTCTCTATTATATCTGCATTACTTACATTGTATTACTTTACATGCTTGATATACCTTGTGCATATTGATATATACTTGCGTGGGATTGTTGCTAACACTTGTATTCACCAAGAGAGCCAACGCGGCACCTCAACCCATTCAAGGGGAATCTAGAGGAGTTTGTCCAGAGCCTCGCAAGGGGAATTCGGCAACACTCTTGTGTTATACATAAGTTTTAATTAAAAGAAGTTTAATTTGGTCATCTTAGTTTTAATTCCGCATTATTTGTTCATAAGTGACCATTAGATTAGCCATCACCTATTCACCCCCCCTCTAGGTGATCTACAATTGGTATCAGAGCCAAGTGCTCTTGATTTGGGTCTAACAACCTAAGAATTAAAGATCCTCCTTTAGGCTAATCACAATATTTTTGTACACACACACCTCACCATGGACTTCATGTCACCACCCACCTTTGATATTCTTAACATCCAAACTTGGAAGGTTAAGATGTCATTGTACCTCAAGGCCTAGGAATTCATGCTTATCTTGCTACTACTAATAATGATTATTGTTCAAATAGCAAGTACATTGAGGCTAATGCAAAAGCCCTTCATGCTCTTAAATGTACCCTAAATGATGATTATTTATCTAGGGTTTCTAACATTGAATCGGCTTTTGTAGCTTGGAACATCATCACCTCCTTGGCGAAAAGGATCTATATTATGCCGGGAGCGATTCGGACGTTGGAAGCGACATCTCCAACGTGTGCTACATGGTCCAAGGGGATAACCCCCTTGAGGTAACTACCGAATCCGAGGTAGAAGATGATAGTATGTCATATGATGAGCTCTCTACATTTTGTCAATTATTGCTTGAGAGATATGACATAATTAAGAAAGAAAATAAAAATTTAGAAAGAAAATTGATTGCATGGATATAGAACAAGATTCTTTTAAATCTAACATTGCATGCTTAGAAAAAGAGAATAATGATTTGAAAAAGAATTTTGATTGCATGCTAAGAGAGAATGATTCTTTTAAAACTAAAATAGCATGTATTGAAAAAGAAAACAATATTTTGAAAAATGAGAATATTTCCTTGATGTCTAAATTGAATGTTTTATGTGAAGGAAATATGATTTTGAAAAATAAGATTGATTTGGTGGAAAAACAAAAGGAAGATGTTTTTCAAGAAAATAAATCTTTGAAAAGAAAAATTTGTGAAAAAGAAAAAGATTTTGTTTCACAAAAGAAAAAGAAAATTGTCTCTTCATCTCATCATGCTTTACATACCACCACTTATGAGATTGAAAATTTGAAAAATAAAATGATAATTTGAGCTCTAATTTGAGCTCATGTGCATTCAATCATACTAGATTGGAATCCTTGTTTCAAAAGAAACAAGTTCCTCATGCTCATGCACATACCCATCATGCTCATGCTTATGTTGCACATCACGATCACAATCACACTCATAAGCATCATGATAGGGTGTACACTTGTACACATTGTGGTCGCAAAGGCCATTTAGCAAAATATTGTTTTGATAAGAAGCATAACTTATATTTGCTATGTCTAAAGGATTTTGGGTTCCTTATAATAAAGCTAACCCCAAAGGACCCAAGAAAATATGGGTACCAAAACCCCCACCTTTTGCTTTGTGATGTAGGTGAGGGCTCTCACAAAACGTGAGAGGGATGGTACCTTGGTAGTGGATGCACTTGGACATGATGGACATACTTTGGGTTGCATCGCTATCAAGGAGCTTTGGTGGATCAACCACCATGCTAGGAGCTTTGGAGTTGGTAACAATTTCTAAACTCCTATTTCATTTATGTACATGCTTGTTCATTCATAATATTATAGCATGTTCTATTTTTAAGATTTTATGTGCTTCATGTGGCATTTACATGCTTAAATGTAGAATGCGTCAAAACTTGCATTTATACATATATGTATAGTGAACTACAATTGATCATATATATTTGGACTTCATGCTCATTTGTATCCACTATATGCATGTGTATAGGCTAGTTTTGATGATTCGGTCATTTATACTTGTTATGCCTATCTTTTTACTTCATGTATATGTGTTTTAATTCAAATCTAATAAATATACATGTATACCCGTGAGTCTCTAGCTTTCATGCAAATATTTGATAGACTCTTTTACAATTTTGGGATATGTATGTGTATTGTTAGATTTGTATAATTCATACATATACCATGAAGATTGTAGTTTTTAATAAAAATGATTTTGTTTTGATAACAATGATTTCGATGTGATTTGAGCTTCAATGACAACTTTCATGAAAATACTATTTACATAACCTTTGAACACTCATCTTTTATTCAAAAATATTTATGAGCTTTATGGACTATGAGTGCTTGGATTTTTATGTACTTAGTCTCATTCATGAAAAACCATATGATTTGACATATTTGAAGGATCTTTAACTAGTTTTCAAAAACAATTTATACTAGTTATGTATTCTTCAAATAGTTTTTGAGATTGTCACATGATTCAATTTTTTCTTAAAATTTAATGCTTCATGATTTGAATATTAGTTTATATGTTAGTTTTTGTCAACACTAGGATTTATACTTGAACATATCATGGGCCTCAAAAAGATCTATTAGTAAGTGTGCTTAAATGCTTATTTGAACCCTTGAAATGTACTTGTATTGCTTAGTTTGATGATTCATACATATTTAAACTTATGTTCACCTTTGGATTTGATTTATGATCATGTGCCTTTTATTTCATGTATATGTGTGTTTTGCCAAACCTTAAAATATACATGTATAACTCTGAGTCTTTTGCCTTCAATGCAAATCCATTCATATAGACTCACTTGAGTTTAAGAGATATGTATGTATATTTCATGTATTGTCAAAACATACATATATCTTGACATATAGATTTTGTTTTCAATGATTTAATAAAAAATGTGAGATGATTTTGATGTTTATGATTTTCTAAGGAATATTGTACCTTATTGCCATTTTCATGATGCCATGTTTCACATAACATTAGTACACTCACTTCTTTTGAAACTATTTGGACTTTATAGATTAGAGTGTTTGAGTGTTTTGTGTTTCATTGCTATTTCATGAAAATCCTTAGATTTTATTCTTGATAGAAGGATTTCGTACTAGTTGTTAAACACTCTCATTTAACTAGTTCGAATTCTTCATGTGTTGTTAATGCTAAGCTTAATTCAAATCTTATTTTTCAAGCTTATGCATTAGATTTTAAAATGGTATCAACATTTTTTATTTTGATATCAAAGAGAAAATTCAAAATTTGTTTTGATAAAATAGAATTAATGATTTTGTTTTTGATAGAAAATTCAACATTTTTGATTTGTATTGCCCCTCCTTGACTTCTTATTTTTGACATAAAGAGGGAGAAATTTGTTGATTTGATTTTACTTTGAACCCTTTGTTGATGATTGACAAAAAGGGGGAGAAGTATTTGTGTTTTTGTTTTGATATATATGCATGATTTCCTTGCTTAAGGGGGAGAAGTATTTGTCCTTCTTACTTAAGGGGAATTAAGATTTGTATTCCTTCTTACTTAAGGGGAATTAAGATTTGTATTTATGCATATGTGTTTTGATTTATACAAATAGGAGTAAAAAGATTTTGATTTATGCTTGTTGCATCTCCATATTTGCATCCATATTCATGTGCTTCATGATCATATTTATTATTTATTTTGTATGCATGAGTTAAGGGGGAGCTTCTTTGAAGCTTTACTTTAATCCATGCATATATAACTCCATGAGTTTTGTCATCATCAAAAAGGGGGAGATTGTTGGCCCAAAGGCCTATCACTCTAGTTTTGATGATGATCAACTCATGTAGTTATAGTACTAATGATCTTGTTTAATTAGTGACAGATTCTTTATCAAGATCTTAGTAGGTGCAAAGCTCAACAAAGGATATATTGTCAAGATTTAGAGCTTGCATGATGTGATCCAAGGAGCTTTTGGATCAAGCTTGGACCAAGTCAGAAGATGAGAAGCCTTCAAGGGAAGACTTCAAGAAGATGAAGACTTGTGTCTAGGTATAAGATTTTTATTTGTTTTAGATAAAAATGTAAAGGATAGATAGTTGGTGGATTGCTCAAGTCTATATCACACACACACTCTTGATAGAACTCTTGATAGAATGATTTCATAAAAGATTTTCCTAGTTAGAAAAGATTTTTATTTGTGATAAAATACAATTTGGTTTTTGGTATTCATGTATACATATCTTATATCCAAAACCATGTTTAGAGCCTTATGTCAAAAACTAGGTATTCATCTTATTTGTGTAGTGGATCATATCCATACACACTGTGCTTTAAAAGTATATCTTGTTTTTGTATTTGATGAGATTTTCCTTATGACAAAATATCTACTTTGGGTTTTGGTAATTTCTTATATACATATCCTTTAACCAAAACAAGTTTAGTGCTTTATGTCAAAAACTAGATATTTCATCTTGATTGTGTGGTGGATCATATCCATACACACTTTGCTTTATAAGTTCAAAATATCTTGTTTTTGTATTTGTGAAGTTATGGAAAAAACAAGTTTAGAAAAACATATTTTTATAAAAACAGTTTTTATTTTGATTGAAACTATTCTTCTGGATTTACTGTGAATTTCTGGGATTTTATTAAGCCAAAAGACCAATCCTTAATCCCTAATTTTTGGTTCTGCCAGTTCTGATTTTTCAGAACTGACAGAGGCCGGTCGACCGGGTCGGTCGACCGGACGTGCACAACGTGCACGCCAGTGTGCACTGGAGAACGGTCGACCGGGCCGGTCGACCGCTTCAGAGAGCTTGGCTCTCGGGAAATATCGGTCGACCGGGCCGGTCGACCGACAGAGAGTTAACTCTCTTCTCCAGTTGCGCGGTCGACCGGGCCGGTCGACCGGAGGCTGCAACGGTCGGATTTTTGACCGTTGCCGGTCGACCGGACCGGTCGACCGGTAGCTCTGACAGAGCCCAACGGTCAGATTTTCTGGCCTCTATAAAAGGGGGTTTGTCATTGTTTTGAGCCAAGATTTTAGGAGAGCTTTTGTCAGTTATTTCCATTCTTTTAGCAGAGTTTTCTCACAAAATAGAGTGCCAATATTTCCTATCAAAAGGGATTTTATCAAGAGAGTGTTTATTGTGATTTCTGAGTTTTCCATCAAAGTTCTTTCCTTGATTTCTCACACTACACTTGAGCATCCATTGAGCTATTATCCTATAGGTGTTGTAGTGAGAGTTTTTGTAGGTGATCAAGTGTTTAGATCACCAAGATTTCATCTTGTACTTTGAGGAGACGGGCAAGTGTGTCGTGGTGGTTAGGGTTCGGGTTGCGAACTCTTGTAGCTTGAGGTGCGGCCTCGACGAGCGGTGGGCTTGTGGTGTGTAAGGGACTTGGGAGTCCGAGGGCTTGTAGGTGTTGCGGCACCAAGGAGAGATCCGGTTGGATCGTGCATAGTGGAAATCCTTCGTGTGTCGAAGGCGGGGATGTAGAGCAAGTGTGCTCGAACCTCGAAACAAACCCTTTGTGTTTGCGATTGCTCACTCTTGCTCTCTTACTCTTTTTGTCTCTATTATATCTTGCATTACTTACATTGTATTTACTTTACATGCTTGATATACCCTTGTGCATATTTGATATATACTTGCGTGGGATTGTTGCTAACACTTGTATTCAACCAAGAGAGCCAACGCGGCACCTCAACCCATTCAAGGGGAATCTAGAGGAGTTTGTCCAGAGCCTCGCAAGGGGAATTCGGCAACACTCTTGTGTTATACATAAGTGTTTAATTAAAAGAAGTTTAATTTGGTCATCTTAGTTTTAATTCCGCATTATTTGTTCATAAGTGACCATTAGATTAGCCATCACCTATTCACCCCCCCTCTAGGTGATCTTACAATTGGTATCAGAGCAAGTGCTCTTGTTGGGTCTAACAACCTAAGAATTAAAGATCCTCCTTTAGGCTAATCACAATATTTTTGTACACACACACCTCACCATGGACTTCATGTCACCACCCACCTTTGATATTCTTAACATCCAAACTTGGAAGGTTAAGATGTCATTGTACCTCAAGGCCTTAGGAATTCATGCTTATCTTGCTACTATAATAATGATTATTGTTCAAATAGCAAGTACATTGAGGATAATGCAAAAGCCCTTCATGCTCTTAAATGTACCCTAAATGATGATTATTTATCTAGGGTTTCTAACATTGAATCGGCTTTTGTAGCTGGAACATCATCACCTCCCTTGGCGAAAAGGATCTATATTATGCCGGGAGCGATTCGGACGTTGGAAGCGACATCTCCAACGTGTGCTACATGGTCCAAGGGGATAACCCCTTGAGGTAACTACCGAATCCGAGGTGAAGATGATATATGTCATATGATGAGCTCTTACATTTTGTCAATTTTGCTTGAGAGAGAGATATGACATAATAAGAAAGAAAATAAAAATTTGAAAAAGAAATTGATTGCATGGATATAGAACAAGATTCTTTTAAATCTAACATTGCATGCTTAGAAAAAGAGAATAATGATTTGAAAAAGAATTTTGATTGCATGCTAAGAGAAAATGATTCTTTTAAAACTAAAATAGCATGTATTGAAAAAGAAAATAATATTTTGAAAAATGAGAATATTTCCTTGATGTCTAAATTGAATGTTTTATGTGAAGGAAATATGATTTTGAAAAATAAGATTGATTGGTGGAAAAACAAAAGGAAGATGTTTTTCAAGAAAATAAATCTTTGAAAAGAAAATTGTGAAAAAGAAAAAGATTTTGTTTCAAAAGAAAAAGAAAATTGTCTCTTCATCTCATCATGCTTTACATACCACCAATATGAGATTGAAAATTTGAAAAATAAAATTGATAATTTGAGCTCTAATTTGAGCTCATGTGCATTCAATCATACTAGATTGGAATCCTTGTTTCAAAAGAAACAAGTTCCTCATGCTCATGCACATACACATCATGCTCATGCTTATGTTGCACATCACGATCACAATCACACTCATAAGCATCATGATAGGGTGTACACTTGTACACATTGTGGTCGCAAAGGCCATTTAGCAAAATATTGTTTTGATAAGAAGCATAACTTATATTTTGCTATGTCTAAAGGATTTGGGTTCCTATAATAAAGCTAACCCCAAAGGACCCAAGAAAATATGGGTACCAAAACCCCCACCTTTTGCTTGTGATGTAGGTGAGGGCTCTCACAAAACGTGAGAGGGATGGTACCTGGTAGTGGATGCACTTGGACATGATGGACATACTTTTGGGTTGCATCGCTATCAAGGAGCTTGGTGGATCAACCACCATGCTAGGAGCTTTGGAGTTGGTAACAATTTCTAAACTCCTATTTCATTTATGTACATGCTTGTTCATTCATAATATTCATAGCATGTTCATATTTTAAGATTTATGTGCTTCATGTGGCATTTACATGCTTAAATGTAGAATGCGTCAAAACTTGCATTTATACATATATGTATAGTGAACTACAATTGACTCATATATATTTGGACTTCATGCTCATTTGTATCCACTATATGCATGTGTATAGGCTAGTTTTGATGATTCGGTCATTTATACTTGTTATGCCTATCTTTTTACTTCATGTATATGTGTGTTTAATTCAAATCTAATAAATATACATGTATACCCGTGAGTCTCTAGCTTCATGCAAATATTTGATAGACTCTTTTACAATTTTGGGATATGTATGTGTATTGTTAGATTTGTATAATTCATACATATACCATGAAGATTGTAGTTTTTAATAAAAATGATTTTGTTTGATAACAATGATTTCGATGTGATTTGAGCTTCAATGACAACTTTCATGAAAATACTATTTACATAACCTTTGAACACTCATCTTTTATTCAAAAATATATTTATGAGCTTTATGGACTATGAGTGCTTGGATTTTTATGTACTTAGTCTCATTCATGAAAAACATATGATTTGACATATTTGAAGGATCTTTAACTAGTTTTCAAAAACAATTTATACTAGTTATGTATTCTTCAATAGTTTTTGAGATTGTCACATGATTCAATTTTCTTAAAATTTAATGCTTCATGATTTGAATATTAGTTTATATGTTAGTTTTTGTCAACACTAGGATTATACTTGAACATATCATGGGCCTCAAAAAGATCTATTAGTAAGTGTGCTTAAATGCTTATTTGAACCCTTGAAATGTACTTGTATTGCTTAGTTTTGATGATTCATAATATTTAAACTTATGTTCACCTTTTGGATTGATTTATGATCATGTGCCTTTTATTTCATGTATATGTGGTTTGCCAAACCTTAAATATACATGTATAACTCTTGAGTCTTTTGCCTTCAATGCAAATCCATTCATATAGACTCACTTGAGTTTAAGAGATATGTATGTATATTTCATGTATTGTCAAAACATACATATATCTTGACATATAGATTTTGTTTTCAATGATTTAATAAAAAATGTGAGATGATTTGATGTTTATGATTTTCTAAGGAATATTGTACCTTATTGCCATTTTCATGATGCCATGTTTCACATAACATTAGTACACTCACTTCTTTTGAAACTATTTGACTTTATAGATTAGAGTGTTTGAGTGTTTTGTGTTTCATTGCTATTTCATGAAAATCCTTAGATTTATTCCTTGATAGAAGGATTTCGTACTAGTTGTTAAACACTCTCATTTAACTAGTTCGAATTCTTCATGTGTTGTAATGCTAAGCTTAATTCAAATCTTATTTTTCAAGCTTATGCATTAGATTTAAAATGGTATCAACATTTTTTATTTGATATCAAAGAGAAAATTCAAAATTTGTTTTGATAAAATAGAATAATAATGATTTTGTTTTGATGAGAAAAATTCAACATTTTTGATTTGTATTGCCCCTCCTTGACTTCTTTATTTTTGACATAAAGAGGGGAGAAAATTTGTTGATTTGATTTTACTTTGAACCCTTTGTTGATGATTGACAAAAAGGGGGAGAAGTATTTGTGTTTTGTTTTGATATATATGCATGATTCCTTGCTTAAGGGGGGAGAAGTATTTGTCTTCTTACTTAAGGGGAATAAGATTTGTATTCCTCTTACTTAAGGGAATTAAGATTTGTATTTATGCATATGTGTTTTGATTTATACAAATAGGAGTAAAAAGATTTTGATTTATGCTTGTTGCATCTCCATATTTGCATCCATATTCATGTGCTTCATGATCATATTTATTATTTATTTTGTATGCATGAGTTAAGGGGGAGCTTCTTTGAAGCTTTACTTTAATCCATGCATATATAACTCCATGAGTTTTGTCATCATCAAAAAGGGGGAGATTGTTGGCCCAAAGGCCTATCACTCTAGTTTTGATGATGATCAACTCATGTAGTTATAGTACTAATGATCTGTTTAATTAGTGACAGATTCTTTATCAAGATCTTAGTAGGTGCAAAGCTCAACAAAGGATATATTGTAAGATTTAGAGCTTGCATGATGTGATCCAAGGAGCTTTGGATCAAGCTTGGACCAAGTCAAGAAGAGAGAAGCCTTCAAGGGAAGACTTCAAGAAGATGAAGACTTGTGTCTAGGTATAAGATTTTTATTTGTTTTAGATAAAAATGTAAAGGATAGATAGTTGGTGGATTGCTCAAGTCTATATCACACACACACTCTTGATAGAACTCTTGATAGAATGATTTTCATAAAAGATTTTCCTAGTTAAGAAAAGATTTTATTTGTGATAAAATACAATTTGGTTTTTGGTATTCATGTATACATATCTTATATCCAAAACCATGTTTAGAGCCTTATGTCAAAAACTAGGTATTCATCTATTTGTGTAGTGGATCATATCCATACACACTGTGCTTTAAAAGTATATCTTGTTTTTGTATTTGATGAGATTTTCCTTATGAAAAATATCTACTTTGGTTTTGGTAATTTCTTATATACATATCCTTTAACCAAAACAAGTTTAGTGCTTATGTCAAAAACTAGATATTTCATCTTGATTGTGTGGTGGATCATATCCATACACACTTTGCTTTATAAGTTCAAAAATATCTTGTTTTTGTATTTTGTGAAGTTATGGAAAAAACAAGTTTTAGAAAAACATATTTTTATAAAAACAGTTTTTATTTTGATTGAAACTATTCTTCTGGATTTACTGTGAATTTCTGGATTTTATTAAGCCAAAAGACCAATCCTTAATCCCTAATTTCTGGTTCTGCCAG